>CM076578.1:1557317723-1557479314 GCA_034641835.2 Pinus albicaulis
AATTATGTTGCATGGAAAGATCGGATGGAGGTAGTATGAGAAGATAATGGGCTGAAAGAGTTCGTAGATACGTATGTCCAAAAGCCTACTGATCCTGCTGAAGTTGAGGCTTGGCAAAAGAAGATGGTGAAATGTCGAAGGATTCTATTGGAGGGCGTGAAGGATCACATTATATCCAGCCTGCATGGAAAATCTTCCCCATACTTGATGTGGAAAGCGTTGACAGATCTATTCCAGAGCAAGAGCGACCAAAGGAAGCTGGCACTCAAGGACAAACTCAGAAACATTAAGATGGAGAAAGGCGACAGTATCGCCAAGTACCTCACGAAGTTCACTCAATGCAGAGATGAGCTGGGAAGTGTGGGGGTGACTGTCGATGAAAAAGACATGGTAGACCTGGCTCTCCTTGGTCTTCCGAAGGCTTGGAATTCCTATCAGGACTCTGTCAATGGTCGGGAGAAGTTGCCGGGATGGGAGCGACTTTGGGCAGATCTCATGCAAGAGGAGATAAGGAGGACTACCAGGGACGGATCTTCATCAAAGGTATCTGATGAAGAAAATTGCGCTTTGGTTGCCAAAGCAAAGAAGGGGAAGAGCAAGAAAGCTTCTCAGTCCGGTGCGAAAGGCAAGAAGCAAGACATGTCCAAGGTGAAGTGTTTTCACTGTCACCAGCACGGACACTATGCCACAAATTGTCCGCAGAAGAAGAAAAATAAGAAGGCTGCTGGATCTGCAGCGGGAGAGGCATTGGCCTCCCAGTTCGAACTGGATTTTTCATTGATCGCATGCTTGGTCTCAAGTGTGATGGGATCAGTATGGTTCTTGGACAGTGGTGCGTCATTTCACATGACAGGAGATCGGGATCTGTTTTCAGATCTGGAGGAAAAAGATCTTGGAGTGCACATCGAGATGGGCGATGATGGTAGATACGGTGCGACTGGTATCGGTACCATTTCCTTTGAGAGGGAGTCTGGTAAACCCTTCGTATTGAAGGAAGTTTTGCATGTTCTAGGATTGATGAAGAATCTGATCTCTATGGCAATGTTGGAAAACAAGGGGTATGATGTGGTCTTCAGCGAAGGAAAAGCTTTCCTGCGCAGTAAGACAACTGGAGAGACCCGGAAGATAGGGGTTCGAGTCAAGAACCTTTATCAGTTGCAAGTAGATGGCTGCGCAGCAATGGCATGCAAAGCGGGAGAAGTGGTGAGTCGGGATGATGAGGGCGAACTGTGGCACAGGAGATTGGGCCACCTTCACCATGGAGCTTTGAAGATCCTGCAGCAGATTTCTACTGGACTTCCTAAGGGCACTCTTGCGCAGTCAGATCAGTGCAAGGGGTGTACTTTAGGGAAGTATGTGAAAGCCACCTTTCACGAAAAGGATAGTCGCGCCACGACGATCCTTGAGAGAGTTCACACAGACGTGTGTGGTCCTTTCTCAGTTGCTTCGACAGCAAAGCACAAGTATTATGTGATCTTTGTTGATGATTTCTCTCGAAAGTGCTGGATCTTCTTCATGCGGAAGAAGAGCGATACATTCGCGAAGTTCTGTGAGTTTAAAGCACTGGTCGAGAAGGAGTCGGGGAAGAAGGTGATTGCTCTAAGGAGTGATAACGGTGGTGAATTCATCTCGGCTGAATTCAAGGAGTTCTGCAGCGCAGAAGGGATTCGGAGAGAGCTCATAGCACCCCATAACCCACAGCAGAACGGGGTGGCTGAGCGGAAGAACAGAACGATCGTGGGTGCTGCACGGGCGATGTTGCATGATCAGGGCCTACCCCTTCACTTGTGGGCTAAGGCATGCAATACAACAGTGTATGTGCAGAACCGTTGTCCTCACAAGGTTCTTGGCATGAGTACACCGGAGGAGGCTTATTCTGGCAAGAGGCCTGATATTTCCCATTTACGGATCTTTGGTTCTCTTGTCTACATGCATGTGACAAAGGATGCAAGAAGGAAGTTGGATCCAACCGCTGAGGTTGGAATATTTGTGGGGTATACTGATACACCTCACAACTATCGGGTGTATTTGTCAGACAGTCGCAAGACTGTTGTGCGACGGGATATAAAATTTCAGGAGGAGAAAGCCATGCAGTGTTCGCTTGAGAGGGAGCTACACTTGCATGCGGATGAGGAGCTGTTAGTTCCTAAGGAGGAGCTTCCGGATGTGGATCAGCCACAAGAGGAGGTTCAGGAGGTGGAAGAAACCACCCAGGCAGCGCCAACCATCAGAGGGCGCATGCGCACTACAGAAGCTGAGCGACTGGCTCGGGATGCAGAGAAGGTTATAGGACCACCTACAGCACAGCGCAGACAGAGACAGTCACCGGATCGGTACACTGGATACATGGCTCTTATGAGTCAATGTGTTGTGACAGAGCCATCCTCTTTTGAGGAAGCTGTGGAGGAACCCGCATGGGTTGATGCCATGATCGAAGAATATGATTCGATCATCAGGAACAGTGCATAGGAGATTGTCCCAAGACCGGTTGGGAAATCAGTTGTAGGTTCGCGATGGATCTACAAGGTGAAGCAGGCGGCTGACGGGAGTGTGGAGAAGTACAAGGCGAGATTTGTCGCCCGTGGCTTCTCACAGATCGAGGGGATTGACTATGAGGAGACTTTTGCACCTGTCGCAAGGTACTCTTCCATGCGGACGATCCTTGCTCTCTCAGCGCAGATGGGGTGGCACATTCATCAGATGGATGTGAAGACTGCGTTCCTCAATGGAGTTATTGAGGAAGAAGTGTACATAGAGCAGCCTGAAGGTTTTGAGATCTTCAGCAGTGAGTCGCATGTGTGCGGACTCAAGAGAGCACTGTACGGGCTGAAGCAAGCACCTCGTGCTTGGTACACTCGGATAGACAGCTACTTCACCGGGCTTGGATTCTCCAAGAGTGAGGCGGATCCTAACCTGTACCAGATTGTGGTGGAGGGGAAGCTGTTGATCATTGTATTGTATGTAGATGATCTGATTTTGACTGGCGATGAGCAGTTGATACTTTCATGCAAGGAGGATCTTGCACGAGAGTTTGAGATGAAGGACCTGGGCATCCTTCATTATTTCCTGGGATTGGAGATTTGGCAGCGCAGTGGAGGACTATTTGTTTCTCAGGGCAAGTATGCTCGGGAGATTTTGGAGAGGTTCAACATGCAAGGCTGCAAGCCTGTTGACACTCCTCTTCCTGGTGGTTGGAGGAAGGAGGATGCTACTTCAGCGGAGGTAGTGGATGCCACTGTCTATCGACATTTGGTGGGGTCGCTTATGTATCTGGTCAATACACGACCCGATATATGCTATCTTGTTAACCAGCTTTCGCAAGCTATGGTTAAGCCTACCAAGATCTTTTGGAAGGCAGGCAAGCATGTATTGCGTTATCTTAGTGGCACATCGGGATATGGTCTATGGTACAGACAAGAGGATGGAGCGAAGCTTTCTGGCTTCACTGATGCAGATTGGGCAGGGAGCCCAACGGACCGTAAGAGCACATCTGGAGGTATTTTCAGCATTGGGTCGACAGCAGTTTCCTGGTACAGCAGGAAGCAGAGATCCATGGCACTCAGTTCAGCAGAGGCCGAGTACATGGCAGCAAGCTTGGCTACATGCGAGGCTATTTGGATGAGGAAGATCCTCGTTGGATTGTTCGGGTTGCATTTGGAGCCTACAGTGATTTACTGTGATAACCAGAGTTGCATTAAACTCTCGGCTAATCCAGTATTTCATGATAGGTCCAAACACATCGACATCAGGTACCATCATATCAGAGATTGTGTTCAGCGGAGAATCATGTTGCTTTCATATGTTCCCACGGAGGATCAGGATGCCAACATCCTGACGAAGGCGCTCACCAAGAGCAAGTTCGAATTCCACAGAGGCAGGATAGGGGTTGTAGATAATCCATATCTTGCTGAGAGGGAGTGTTGAAAATGCAGCAAGATGATGGAGCTTAGTGAAATGAAGTCGCCTTCACTAAGTGGGCCCGCAGGCTATTTTGGCGCAAAGTCTATTTTTAGACTATGTCTATTTTTAGACATATGGAGCATGGTCTAGTAGTTGCAGTATGCTATTCTTGGATGATTGGTCGAGTTGGTAAAAATAGATGGACCTCTATTTTTAGACATACAGGTCGAAGTCTATTTTTAGACTGCCTGTCTAAAAATAGGTCAGTCAAATATTATTAGTCCTTAATAATATTTGGACTATAAGCTTCAGTTTATCCTCTTGCAGCACTTCAGTTGGAGCTACGGATGTGGCCCATGCACCTGACAGAAGGAATTACACTATTCCTAGGGGTTTGGTGAGCTCATGCATGGTTGACTTTAGTTAGAACTCAAGTGGCGGAGTTTGGTGGAGTTGATGAGACAGTTGGTGGAGTTGTGTTCTGTTTAACTTAGTTGAACTAGTTGTGTTTAGTTTAACTGGCTAATACACTAGTGATGAGTGGAGTGAATTAAATATTATTTAATTCACTAATTATTAACTCATTATTCAACTCAAGAACACATCAGTTTACTACAGTGCATGGACAATTCAGTGAAGACCAGTGGAAGAGTTAGATGAAAGGGTGAGTTTGCTATTAGTTGCGACAGCAGTTGTGCATGAGATTTTCACAAGCATTGGAGGAGATTGCCAATGATGATTGCGCAGTTGAAGCCAAGGAGATTCGAACTTGGATCTCTCATTCAACCAACTTGGATTGCGCAATAGAGGCAGGCAATTAGTGGATGAGTTTTGAACCTGTGACTTGTTCAAAACTGAGCTAGTTTGTGTGTAAATTTTGGAGACAGTACTGAGTACTTGTGAGGAGTATTGTACTGAGATTTTTACATGTTCTCTTCTATTATAATATACAAAATAGCTGGGGGTTTTCAGCTATAAGCTTTCCCCATTACATATTGTGTTTATGTGCGCATGCGACTGTTTCTATTTCCACATATTGATGATCAATTGTAGAAGAGGTTATGTGTTATACATGAATTCGAATTAGTGTATGATCAGGATAATATCAGTGGATAAATCTTCATTATTCAGAAAATTTCTACACTTCTGCAATGTCTCTTGTAATTTTATATGGATTTTATTTATTTTTTATACCAATGTTTTTCACCCTCAAAGCTTCCCCTATAATATCCTCCCTTGCTCCTCCTTGTTTCCCATATGCAATATCTAAAGGAAAATATGGAAAATATCCAAAACAAGTTTCAAATAGGGACTTACCAATAGAAGTGTGGATTTATTTGTTATAAGATTGTTGTATATATACCATATTTTCTTCCTAGGTATTCAAATGCTTCTGATTGTAACCCCTCAAAAGCTACACCAAATTCATGTTGACTACTTTTTTTTTCCCATATGTCTGAGGATGGAATGATGTAGAACCTTTAACTTCGTGTCCATATTCTCCCACAATGTATTCCAAAAAGCACTAAGAAACCTTATGTCCCTATCTAAAATAATGCTCCTTAGTATCCCATAATGCACCCAAACCATTCCAAAGAAAAAAAAATTTACTTCTTTCTTTCTAGTGGTCTTTTTACAAGGAATCAGAACACACATATTGTTGAACGTGTCAACTACCACAAACAAGTAGTCGTGTCCATTCCTATTTTTTGGTAAACCTCCTTAGAAGTCGAAGGAAATTCTTTCCCATGAACGGGTGGGTACAAGGGATTTTATATACCCTATTTCCTGTTACTAGGCTTGTTGGTACAACAAAGCATCCTCTTGTGAACCTAGCTACCTATTCTTGAATATTGGCCCAATACACATACCTCTATAAGTTGTCCATTGTCTTCCCTACATCATAGTTTCCTACAACCTTAGAGGTGTGAGCATCTCTAATCAACTGCTATCGATCACTTTTAGGAACACATAAATTATCAAACTTGTAGAGTACTATGTCCCAGAGGTGGTATTCAACAGTGTTGTCACCATAATGCACATGACTCTCTCTAAAGCTATTGAAACACCTCCTTAAACTCCTCATCCTCTGAATATGCCCCTCTAGATGCGTCATGGGTGAATGGCTCCATGTGCATCATAGTTCTCAAAGTTGTGATATTTGATGTGGGTGACCTTGAAAGCATGTCGGGCAACTTGTTTGTGATTCCATTATTATACTTTATCAGTAAATGAAACTGTTATAGAAACCCTATTAATTGTAAATCTTCGTATGGTGTAGCTTACTTTGGGCCTACCAGTACTATAGTGGTTAGTGATCTATGTGAATTATTGTCTCCTTCCCCTTCGGATAATGTTTCCAATTTTTTATATATTACACCAAGGCATAGAGATCCTTTTCATAGGTATGGTAATTAAGAAATTACCCATGAAATTCTTCAGAATGGTTTCCTCCTAGCATAAATATTTCTCCCATAGAATACCTACTTGCATATGTATCCACTTTGAAGATTTGTTGGAAGCTCAATAATGCTAGAATTGGTTCATGACCGATCTTCTTCTTTGGCTCCTTAAAGGCCCTCTTTTGACCCTTTCCCCACTGAAAATTCTTGCCACTTATTTTTATGGCATGGAGTGGTGTTGCTACCACTGAAAACAAGGCTATGAATTTCAGTAGGTATTGTGTTTCCCTGAAAAAACTCCTAACCTCAAAAAAATTAATAGGCATCAACCATTTAATGATGGCATCCATCTTTCCAGGATCTCTTTTCAACTCTCATCCATTTATTGCATACCCAAGATATACCTAATACAATTGTGCAATCTCACACTTTTTGAGATTTTCTAGTAGTTAGTGCTTCTTTAATGTCCATATCACTTGCATCAAATCTGATATGTTCTCCTCTAAGGTAGCAGTGTATACCAGTGTTAGGAACGTGTTACCTTCTTTGCATGACTAGTTCCATGCACGATACATATGCACGAGGTGTAGTGGAGGGGTCATAGGGGCGAAGTAGCCCCCCTGTACGAGGTTCGGGGAAGCACCCTAAAAAACATATTGGGTCGATTTTATGTCCATGATTTTTAGGTGCATGATGGCTTTTCTCATGGTTTTCTAGATTCGGTCAAAGGCACTACAATTATATTCTAATCTAGGGTTAATGGATTAGTGTTTTATGAATTTTATGACATGTATATAATTTATAGTAAAATTGTATTGGAACATAATGAAAAATCAATAAGGTTTTCCCAGTGTTGGGTTGCAAGAGAAAGATATATGTGTATATTTTTTTTTTGACATTGTATATTTTCTATGAGTTTTAATAATTTGTTCGTAGGTATTATCTGTATAAGGGTAAAACCTACATTTGGTATCAGAGGAAGTTTAGCTTCGAGGGAATGCCTTTATGGCTAAGTATTTTTGCTCGAGCCTGCAGTAGACCCGGTTATAATGGGAGATCTGCAAGATCAATTCTTATGGTGAAAGGAAATGGCGAAAAATGAAATAATAGAGATCGAGAAATTCAACAGATAAAATTTTGAGTTGTGGAAGGTCAAGATGGAGGATATGTTGGTAGATAAAGATTAGTGGATCAATGTGGATCCAAGTACTAAACCAACAACAATGTCCACAAAAGACTAGACCAATTTGGATCAGAATGAAAAGAGCACAAAACAATTGTGTGCCTCAGATTTAGTATTACTAAATGTTTCAAGAGAAGGTACAACAAAATATTTTTGGGAGACGTTAGGGGCTTTGTATTAGTCTAATTCCATAGTAAATTACCAGATGTGTTACCCTTCACGAGCTCACTACAATCAAACAATAGAATGTTGGGTATGTGTTATATTATTTCCACGACTAAGCATGCGCGGGGGGGTAAGAGGAGGGGCGACAGCCCCCACTTTGCGCTGGGCTCAACGGGGGGTCACAGGGGGGGTAGTAGCCCCCCCTGTCAGGGTCTGGGGCAGCACCCCAGCGAAAATTTTTGGTCCTTAATTTCTGGTGGGTGGTCCGCGCCCATGGTTTTGTGCATGGTTTTTCACATGGTTTTGGGGTACGATGGTTTTTAGCCCCTGGTATTTTTGTAGATCCGGTCAAGGGAACTACGGTTATGTTCTAATCTAGGGTTAATGGATTGGGGTTTATGTATGCTTCGGCATGTATATATATGTGTTGTAACACTAAAAGGAATATAATGAAAAATCAAGCTGGTCATCTCGATTTGGGATCCAGGGGAAAATCTCTGTGTTTATCTGTTTTATGTTTTATGCTCTCGCTATTGTTTATTTTCTGTTATAAGATTCATATGTAGATAATTTCTGTTCAGGGTTAAAACCTACATAGAACGAAATGTGTTGTCTATCCATGTACTCATGACAAAACCAAAATGTGTTTCCCTTTGCAAGCTCACTGTAATAAAACAAAATAACCAAATGTGTTTCTTCTCTGCAGACTCAAACTTTAGATCAAATACAAACAAAAAAAATAGCAATCCTTCGCCAACCAAAGAGCCAACTACCCATCACATGTTACAAATTTTGTGATGAATGATACAAAGTGCCATGGGAAGTATCTTATATATAATAGTGTCAGCGGGTGTGAGGGGGGCGACTGTTGAGCAGTTTTCTACTATGGTTATCCATATCTTCGGCAAAGGCCCCCAAGATCTAAAAAAAATGAAATACCAGAAGAAAAGAGGAGAACACATTGTAAACAAAACCACAAAGAAATTTTTATTAAAACAAAGAATAGTTGTAAAAGCTACATTATGGTGGAGAATATGTCCCTTTACAAAATGTGACTTGTTACTTATATTCTTTTTTAGTTACAATACCACAAGTAAATAACATGGGTGGGTAAATACCATGGTTGAATAAATACCATAGGTGGATGTCACTTAAAAATACCATGAGTAAATTCCATGGGTGGATAAACCATGGGAGAATGAATACCGTGGGTGGATTTTACTTACAATACCATGGGTGAATGTATACCATGGGTGTATTTCGTTTACAATACCATGGGTGGATACCACTTACAATACCATGGGTAAATTCCATGGGTGGATAAATACCATGGGTGGATGAATATCGTGGGTAGGTTCCACTTCCTATTCGGATCATTCCTCCATTCTTAAGAAGCGATTTTCCCCATTCTGTGAAGTTTCCTCCTAAGAATCCTTTGTTGAATATAAAGAGCCACTAAAGTGAAGGGTTTTGTGTGGTTAACTCATAACCATGATGAATGGAGATCTGAGGATAGAGATACCCTCTAATGTGTGTCCCCAACTATGATACTGACAATGTGTGGCCTATAAAATGGACTTTGATATAGCGTGGGTTTGTGTATGATTCATAACCATGACAAACGAAGATCTGAGGATAGAGATACCTTGTAATTCTTATGACCAACTATGATACTAACAATGCGCGACCTAGAAAATGGACTTCGATGACAAGGGTTTTGTGTGGTTGACCCATAATTTTGGGTTTGTGGGTGACCCATAACTGTGATGGTGGCTTTTCTGGTAGATTCTCCTATCCAATGAGATGTTTTAAAGGTTTCTTTCACATTAAAGACCTCTTGCTACAACTTTGTTGATAACTTCTGCTATAGGTGATGAAATCAAATTACGTCAAAGACCCATTTGAGGTATTGAAAAGATATTTCCATTGATATAAGATAATTGAAATTTTATAACCTTTGGAGTGAGAAAATTATTCATGAAACTCATGGTATACACAGCCGCGCAAAAATCCAGACATGTGTAACTTCAATTGCTCATATCTCTCAAACCAGGAAACAAAATAAAATTCCGTAAAAAACCCATTTGAGATAATAGAAAATAATTTCAAATCATCTATTTTGAACCTTATAAAACTCTCTGAAAAGTTTATATAACTTGCATGAATATTTCTGAAGATTGTTGCAAAACGTTAAAATTGAAATATGCTTCAAACCCTCATTCCCATGGAGACGTAACTTGGCTCTAATACTGTTGATCCGGATCTTGGGGGAGCCCAAAATATCTTAAAATTTTGAAATACCAGAAGAAAAGAGGATAAAACATAGTAAAATAAACCACAAATAAACCTTTTATTAAAACAGTGAATAATTGTAAAAGCTACATTGTGGTGGATAATATATATTTTTACAAAATGCGACTTGTTGATTACATCATTTTTTAGTTACAACGCCACAAGTAAATTCCATGGGTTGGTAAATACCATGGGTGAATGAATACCATGGGCAGATTTCACTTACAATACCATGGGTAAATTCGATGGGTGGATAAATACCATGATAGAATGAATACCATTGGTGGATTCCACTTACAATACCATTGGTGGATGCTGTAGAAATTATACAAACAATATGTATATCAATGGATTCAATCTGATCATGTGATATACTAAAGAAAGATAATGAATCCTTCTACAAATCGGTTGTGGAAAATAAACACAATCTCTAATCACAACAAGTAAATAAATAAGAATATCAAACCACAACACAGATATTTTCCCGGGGAAATCTTGTTGCTCAGAACCCCTCTATATTCTATTGTATATTCACCAAGGAATCATGAAACAATTACAATGCACTCTTCTCACAAGGGTCTCCTGCACCCTCACAACTGTCTCACACTGACTCGGACAAAATCGACCAACACTTAGCTAATTTCCTGCCTCTAATCATCCTACCTTTCTTGTGCAATTCATGTGGAATGAAATCCCTATTCTTTAGGAAATTCAGCCCTCCAAAACTACGCAATGCTCATGTGAAATACTATGGTTGTCTTACTGGATGTGGGAAGCCTAATAATGATACAACTAATAGTTAACATCCCTTTAACCTTTGTCTCAACTGGGTCTCCACTGGAATTGACATGCATGCAGCTATTAATAGTAAATCATCAGTTGCATGGGAGATCAATGCATGTGAATTAAATCTGATTTAATTCACTTGATCTCTCACTAGAGCAATAAAAAGTTACAACTAGTTCAACTGATTTTAACTCAATAAATTGAGTTAATTGATTTCTCATGCATTAAACTCATGCACTAACTGCAACTCTAACTACATAACTAATGGAATCACTCTGCATGCCTCACCAACCACCCTCAACTCGAAATTCATAATCTAACTCAGTTTATCACTCTCATTTAACTATTACAAGTGATTATGAGATAAGATTACATTTTATTGTCCAATTTAATTAAGGGAAAATTAAATTAGACACACAATTCTTGTTGACTTTTAAACACTTCCTCTCAACAAGAAAGGGATTATCTGCCACCCCGATCCTGCCTCTATGGTATTTGAATTTTCTCCTTGTGAGTGCTTTCGTCAAAATATATGCATCTTGATCTTCCGTGGGAATGTGCTAAATTAACATAATGCGCCTTTAAACACAATATCTGAAATGGCGGTACCAAATATATATGTGCTTGGACCTATAATGAAATACCGGATTAACCAATAGTTTAATGCAACTTTGGTTATCACAATGTAACATCGTCAGATCGATCTAAGAGCCAAACAAACCAACCAAAATCTTTCTCATCCAGATGGCTTCACATGCAGCCTGACTTGTTGCCATGTACTCTGCCTCAGCTGACCTAAATGCCACAGATCTCTTCTTCCTGATGGACCAAGAAATTATTGTCGATCCTGTGCTGAATATCCCTCCTGATGTGCTCTTTCTGTGTGATGGACTGCCTGCCAAATCTGGATCAGTGACGCCTTGAAGCTTCACTCCCTCTATCCGTATGTACCATAATCCATACTATGTAGTGCCCCTGAGATATCTCAAGACATGCTTCCTCGCCTTCCAAAAGATCTTGGTCGAATTAACCATATCTTGACTCAGCTTGTTAACTGTGTAGAAAATGTCTGGTCCGGTATTCACCGAGTACATCAGTTAACCCACAAGTTGCATGTAAACATTAGCGTCCACTACCTCACCTGAAGTAGCATCCTCCTTCCTCCAGTTTCTTGGAAGAGGAGTATCCATGGGTTTACAGCTCTACATGTGAAACTTCAAAATATCTTTGGCATACTTGCCTTGAAAGAAAAATAGATCACCATCCCGCTGCCATATTTCCAACCAAGGAAATATTGAAGGAGTCCCATGTCCTTCATCTCAAAATATCTTGCAAGATCCTCCTTGCAATAACTTATGAGCTGCTCATCACCTATTAAAATTACATCATCAACATAAAGTACAATAATCAAGAGCTTACCATCAACCACAATCTGGTACAGGTTCTCATCTGCTTCACTTTTAGTGAAGCCCAACCTGGTGAAATAGTTGTCGATCCTAGTGTACCAAGCATGAGGTGCTTCCTTCAGCCCATACAGTGCTCTCTTGAGTTGCCACACATGTGACTCACCGTCAAAGATATCCAAACCTTATGGCTGCTCTATGTACACTTCTTCCTCAATAACTCCATTGAGAAACACATTTTTCACATCCATCTCATGTATCTGCCACCCCATCTGCACTGAGAGTGCAAGGATAGATCTAATCGATGAGTATCTCGTAGCCGATGTGAAAGTCTCTTCATATTCAATCCCCTCAACTTGTGAGAATCTTTGGGCTACAAATCTAGTCGTGTACTTCTCCACACTCCCATCTGTCACTTGATTCACCTTATATATCCATCTAGATCCAACCACTGATTTTCCGACCGGCCTTGGGACAACTTCCCATCCACTGTTCTTGACGATGGAGTCATACTCCTCAACCATGGCGTCAACCGAAATTGGTTGTTGCACTGCTTCCTCAAAGGAGGATGGTTCTGTCACAATACACTTTCTCATAAGAGCCATGTATCCTGTAAACCTATATGGATATTGTCTTTGTCTCTGCAGTGAAGTAGGTTCTCCTACATGTTCTGTCGCATCAAGTATCAATCTATCAGCTTTCGTGGTGCACATTCTACCATTTCTGGTGGATGGCTCTACATGAGTGTTTTCTACCACTCCATGATTCTCCGCATGTGGCTGCTCCGCATATTGAGGTTCATTCTTTGGAACCAAGAGTTCCTCATCTGCATGCAAATCCAACTCCCTCTCAAGGGAAAATCGCATGGCTTTCTCCTCATCAAATTTTATATCCCGTCTCACAACAGTCATCCTGTTATTTGGAAAATACACCTGATAATTGTGGGGAGTACCAGTGTACCCCACAAATATCCCAATCTCAGCTATTGGTTCAAGGTTCCTCCTGGAATCTTTGGTCACATGGAAATAGAGAGATGAGCCATAAATTTTAAAATATGAAACATCAAGTTTCATACCAGAAAATCCTCCTCTGGTGTACTCATGCCAAGTATATGATGAGGACTATGGTTTTTCACAAATACCGCAATGTTGCATGCCTCCGCCCACAAATGCAATGGTAGGCCCTAATCATGCAACATCGCTCATTCTGCACCCACAATTATTCTGTTCTTTCTTTCTGCAACCCCATTCTGTTGTGGGTTATGAGGCACAATCAACTCTCTCTGAATTCCTTATATGCTACAGTATTTCTTGAATTCATTGGAGATGTACTCACCAAAATTGTCGCTCCTAAGAGAATTCATATGCTTCCCCGCGTATTTTTCAACCAGTGCTTTGAACTCACAAAATTTTGAGAACGTCTAATATTTCTTCTACATGAAGTAGATCCAACACTTTCTAGAAAAATCATCAACAAAGATCACATAATACGTGTGTTTTGTTGTCGAAGCTGTATATCATGGTCAACACACGTATGAGTGAATTATCTCAAGGATTTCCACTACTTGGTTCTCCTTCTCGTGAAAAGTTGCCTTTGCATACTTCCCCATGTTACATCCCTTACATGTGTCTATCTACGCAAGAGTACCCTTGAGAAGTCCCGTAGAAATATTTTTCATGAACTTCAAGGCTCCGTGGTGTAGATGGCCCAATCTTATGTACCATAACTCACCCTCATCTCGGCTCATCACTTTGTCTGCCTTACCCATCAATGTTGCTTAACCATCTATATCAAGTTTATAGAGATTCTTCAAATGAATCCCAATCTTCTTGGCTTGTCCTGTGGCTTTGTGTCGAAGGAAATATTTCCCTTCACTGAAAACCACATCATAGCCTCTATCCTCCAACATTGCGACTAAAACTAAATTATTTTTCAAGCCTGGTACATGCATTACATATTTTAATAAGAAGGGTTTACCTTAATGTCTCTGGAAGGTAATTATACCAATCCCGGTAGCACTGTACCTCCTGTCATCACCCATTTTGATATGTATCTCGAGGTACTTCTCATGCAAGCTACTGAAAAATTCTTTCTATCCCATCCTGTTGAAATATGCACCACTATCCAAGTACCACGCTAATCCCATTACACTTGACACCATGCATGCGATGAGCGAGAAGTCCAACTCAAATTGTGGGGCAAAGCCTCACTAGCTGCAGATCCTAAAGCCTTCGTGTTCTTCTTCTTTTGTGGACAATTAGTGGCATATTGTCCATGCTTGTGATAGTGAAAACAATTCACTCTGGACATGTCGCACTTCTTGCCTTCCTTTCCAGACTCATATTTGGAATAGGATTTCTTTCCCTTCCCCTTCTTCACTTTACCATCCAAGGTGAAATTTTCTTCATCATCTGTCTTAGATGAAGATCCATCCCTGGTATTCCCCATGAATTCTTCTTGTACCAAATCTGACCAAATTCATTCCTAATCTGGCAGCTTCTCTCTCCTTTTAACAGAGTCCTGATAACTATGCCAACTCTTGGGAAGGCCTAGAAGAGCTAGGCTCATCAATTCATCACCCACGATAGTAATACCGACGCTCCAAAGCTCATATCGACATTGGCCAAACTTGGTTAAATATTTCAGAATAGTGTCGCCATTCTCCATTTTGATTTTCCTGAGCTTTTCCTTCAGTGCCAATTTTCTATGATCACTACTACTCTAAAACTACTTTGAATCACTGCTAGTCTAAAAAAGATCTTTCAAAGCCTCCCACATTGCATATGGAGTCATTTTTCCATGGATACTTGAGACAATTTGGTCCCATACTCCCTCCAATAAGATCCTCCTCACCTTTGCAACATTCTTTTTCCAGGCATCAAGAAGAGTGGCATCTGCTGCAACGGGTTTGGGAATGTCATTATCAATGAATTCTTTCAACCCATTCTTGTCCAGAACTTCCTCCATCCTGTCTTTCCACACAATATAATTTGAACTTCCCTCGATTGCATACTCTAATCTCAAGCCATTGAAAGCCATCTTCATCTTGATTCGTCTGTTGCACCATAATACTTTTGCAAATTCGAATGCTATTGAGTCAAAAACTCAATTTCTTCTCCACCATAATGATTTCCTGTGCTCTAATACCATGTAGAAATTATACAAACAATATGTGTATCAATGGAATCAATCCAATCATGTGATCTACTAAAGCAATATATTGAATCCTTTTACAAATCAATTGCAGAAAATAAACATGACTGCCAATCACAGCAAGTAAAGAATGAAGAAAATCAAACCACACCACAAATATTTTCCTGGGGAAATATTACTACTCAAAACCCCTCTATCTTCTATTGTATATTCACCAAGGAATCATGAAACAATTACAATGCACTCTTCTCACAAGAGTCTCTTACACTCTCACAATTGTCTCACACTGACCTAAAAAAAATCAACCAACACTTAGCCAATTTCCCACCTCTAATCAACCTCCCTTGCTTGCACAATTCATGTGGAATGAAATCCCTATTCTTTAGGAAATTTAGCCTTCCAAAACTAGGCAATCCTATGGTTGTCTTACTGCATGCGGGTAACCTACTAATGATACAACTGATATTTAACATCCCTTTAACCTTTGTCTCAACTGGGTCTCCACCGGAACTGACATGCATGCAGCTATTAATAGTAAATCATCAGTTGCATGGAAGATCACTACATGTGAATTAAATATGATTTAATTCACTTTATCTCTTACTAGTACAACAAACGGTTACAACTATTTCAATTGACTTTAACTCAATAAATTGATTTAATTGGTTTCTCGTGCATTAAACTAATGCATTAACTGCAACTCGGACTCCATAACTGATAGAATCACTCTCCACGGCTCACCAACCACCCTCAACTCGAAATTCATGAGCTAACTAATTTTATCACACTTAGTTAACTATTAAAAGTGACTATGAGATAATATTACATTTTATTGTCCAAATTAATTAAGGGAAAATTAAATTAGACACATTTCTTGTTGACTTTTCAACAATGTTGTCTCATGGTGTTCACATTGATGTCAACCTAGTAGTAGTGGCTCTCATGTTTGTGTCTTTTCAACCTAGGATGTTTGTCTTAGGATTCAGATGTGGAATCCATTATTGATGGTGTTATCACACTCGAAATTTTGTAAAGGTTTCTTGGATAGGGTCTTCCTAGTTTTTTGTGTTATGTCAATTTAGATCATGAAATTGATAAAAGGGGGTGGAAATCATTTCTATCCTATGGCTAAAAATCATCATAAACCATTTCTTGTCAGTCAGTTATCATCGCATATCATCTCAAGGTTAATTTTTAAAATTTACTATCAGCTTGTCTATTTTTACCATATTTCGTAGCACAAATAACTACGAAATGACAATTTACGCTACGGAAACACCTAAACTTTCTATAGCGAATATGTCAGATTTTAAACTGCTGGTGTTGCGGAATCATGATTTTCCATGGGAGACAGAGGTCTGAATGACATGGAGTTTTTTCATTGCTTTAGGGTTAAAGTGGGGTTTTTCCAGTTAGTTATGGTAGTCATCATCATTTTAAATTATAATTGCTTTGCTTTTATTCCCGCTTTCCACCTCATTCTTCATCTTTTCCACCGTTATGTTTTAAATTTTTTTTAATAGTTTTCCACTCACTCCTGCCTATCATTAGCTCATTCATCTCATGCCTGTCAAAGTTATTTTTGATCTTTTGCATGCAGTGTTCTACTATCACCAAAGCAAGATCATCTCTATCCCAAAGAATCTCTTTGTCCATCCTTCTATTTGTAGGTGTCACAGCAGTGAGGAAGCTGAGCAGTATAAGGAGGATGTAAACCAAGAAGAAGGTACACAAGGGATTTTCTTGTATGAGATTTGAACGAATGGACCTGAAGTTATTGAACGAGGATCCCAATTTCATTGAAGCCTTCAGAAATGTAGGTTTTATGAGATTCTACCAGAAGTTGCAGGGTTTTCATATTTAGATATCAAAGGAATTTGCAACAAATTTCACTGGCACAACATCTAAAGTAGGAATTCTGAACTTTGTTGTCTCCCCTGATACAATAGCCCAAGCTACAGAGATCCCAAGACAAGGTGAAGAGTGGTTTAATTCCACTAAATCAAGTTACAAAATTGTGTTTAAATCATGAAGGTTGAATATGTTGGAACTCACAAAGCTACTGGGTTTCCAAGAACTGCCTTAGAAATTAGCTGAATAAATCACTTATTCACTGAAGATTAACCTGGTCATATATCAATTTCTAATTGCATACATAACACATAACCTTCTTCTACAATTAATTGTCACATGCGGAAATAACAGAAGCAATCTCACATCAAATCAATCACACATTAACTCGGTATGTATGGGGAAAGCCTATAGCTGAAAACCCCGCAGCTATTGTGTATATTATAATGGAGAAATCAAGTAGAAATCAAGTAACCAAACAAGTACAATACTCCTCACAAGTACTCAGTACTCTCTCATGAAGTTACTCACAATCTAGCTTGGTTTTGAACAAGTCTCAGGTTCAAAACACACCACTAACTGCCTTGCCTCTATTGCGCAATCATGGCCTGTATATGAAGAGGTTCAAGGTTCGAATCCCCTTGCCTTGATTGCGTAATTTTCATGGACAATTCCTCCAAGTGTAATGAAAATCTCATGCAAAACAAATCTACCAACCGATAGCTTTACTCACCCTTTCATCTACCTCTTCCACTGGTCTCCACTGAACTGATCATGCACTGTAGTGAACTGAAGTGTTCTTGAGTTGACTAATGAGTTAATATTTAGTAAATTAAATATTATTTAATTTACTCCACTCATATCTAGTTGATTAGTTAGTTAACTAATCCCAACCAGTTCAACTAAAACAAACAGAACACAACTCCACTACTTGTCCCGTTAACTCCTCCAAAACTCCTGCCACTGAAGTCTAACTGAAGCCAACCATGCAAGATGCCATCAAACCCTAGGAACCACGTGATTCCTTGTGTCAGTTGCATGAGTCACTTCCATGACTCAAACTGAAGTGCGCCAAGAGAGTAAACTGCTGTTTATAGTCAAAATATTATTAAGGGTAAATAATATTTGACTTCCATATTTTTAGGAGATCAGCCTAAAAATAGTCTGGGTCCTAAAAAATAGGGTCTCATCTATTTTTACCGACATGTCGCATCCATCAAGAATCTCCAAGTAGAATTCCCAAATTATGCTCCGTATGTCTAAAAATAGACATAGTCTAAAAAATAGACTTTGCGCCAGAATTTGCCTGCGGGCCCACTTAGTGAAGGCGACTTCATTTCACTAAGCTCCATCATCTTGCTGCATTCTCAACACTCCCTCTCAGCAAGATATGGATTATCTGCAATCCCTATCCTGCCTCTATGGAATTCGAACTTGCTCCTGGTGAGCGCCTTCGTCAGGATGTCGGCATCCTGATCCTTCGTGGGAACATATGAAAGCATCATGATCCTCCGCTGAACACAATCTCTGATGTGATGGTACCTGATGTCGATATGTTTGGACCTATCATGAAAAACTGGATTAGCCGAGAGCTTGATGCACCTCTGGTTATCACAGTAGATCACTGTAGGCTCCAAATGCAACCTGAACAAACCTGCGAGGATCTTCCTCATCCAAATAGCCTCACATGCGCACCAAGCGTGTCGCCATGTACTCTCGCCTCACAACCGAGTGCTGACGCGATCTCTCGTCTCGCCGTACTCAGAAATCGTCGTCGACTCGTATCACAGTCGAAACTCCTCCTGTGGC
The DNA here is from genome assembly GCA_034641835.2 of Pinus albicaulis. Taxonomy (NCBI): domain Eukaryota; kingdom Viridiplantae; phylum Streptophyta; class Pinopsida; order Pinales; family Pinaceae; genus Pinus; species Pinus albicaulis. Next base: position 1,557,336,668 of record CM076578.1, read on the forward strand.
GTCCGCCCTGCTGGGCCTCGCCCAACCGCACTGAAACTGCAGCTTCTACCCATCCTCCCGTCCGTACCCATAGACCATATCCATCCCGATGTGCCTCTGATATAGCGCAATACATTCTTGCCCGCCTTCCAAAAGAGCTTGGTAGGCTTAACCATAGCTTGCGAAAGCTGGTTAACTGCATAGCATATATCGGGTCGAGTATTGACCAAATACATCAACGACCCCACCAACTGTCGATAGACAGTGGCATCCACTACCTCCTCCGAAGTAGCTTCTCCCTTCCTCCAACCTCCAGGAAGAGGGGTATCAACAGGCTTGCAGCCTTGCATGTTGAACCTCTCCAGAATCTCCCGGGCATACTTGCCCTGAGAAACAAACAGTCCTCCACTGCGCCGCCAAATCTCCAATCCCAGGAAATAATGAAGGATGCCCAGGTCCTTCATCTCAAACTCTCGTGCAAGATCCTCCTTGCATGAAAGTATCAACTGCTCGTCGCCAGTCAAAATCAGATCATCTACATACAGTACGATGATCAACAGCTTTCCCTCCACCACAATCTGGTACAGGTTTGGATCCGCCTCACTCTTGGAGAATCCAAGCCCGGTGAAGTAGCTGTCTATCCGAGTGTACCAAGCACGAGGTGTTTGCTTTAGCCCGTACAGTGCTCTCTTGAGTCGGCACACATGCGACTCACTGCTGAAGATCTCAAAACCTTCAGGCTGCTCTATGTACACCTCTTCCTCAATAACTCCATTGAGGAACGCAGCCTTCACATCCATCTGATGAATGTGCCACCCCATCTGCGCTGAGAGAGCAAGGATCGTCCGTATGGAAGAGTACCTTGCGACAGGTGCAAAAGTCTCCTCATAGTCAATCCCCTCGATCCGTGAGAAGCCACGGGCGACAAATCTCGCCTTGTACTTCTCCACACTCCCGTCAGCCGCCTGCTTCACCTTGTAGATCCATCGCGAACCTACAACTGATTTCCCAACCGGTCTTGGGACAATCTCCCATGCACTGTTTCTAATGATCGAATCATATTCTTCGATCATGGCATCAACCCATGCGGGTTCCTCCACAGCTTCCTCAAAAGAGGATGGCTCTGTCACAACACATTGACTCACAAGAGCCATGTATCCATTGTACCGATCCGGTGACTGTCTCTGTCTGCGCTGTGCTGTAGGTGGTCCTACAACCTTCTCTGCATCCCGAGCCAGTCGCTCAGCTTCTGTAGTGCGCATGCGCCCTCTGATGGTTGGCGCTGCCTGGGTGGTTTCTTCCACCTCCTGAACCTCCTCTTGTGGCTGATCCACATCCGGAAGCTCCTCCTTAAGAACTAACAGCTCCTCATCTGCATGCAAGTGTAGCTCCCTCTCAAGCGAACACTGCATGGCTTTCTCCTCCTGGAATTTTATATCCCGTCGCACAACAGTCTTGCGACTGTCTGGCACATACACCCGATAGTTGTGAGGTGTATCAGTGTACCCCACAAATATTCCAACTTCAGCAGTTGGATCCAGCTTCCTTCTCGCATCCTTCGTCACATGCATGTAGACAAGAGATCCGAAAATCCGCAAATGGGAAATATCAGGCCTCTTGCCAGAATAGGCCTCCTCTGGTGTACTCATGCCAAGAACCTTGTGAGGACAACGGTTCTGCACATACACTGCTGTATTGCATGCCTCAGCCCACAAGTGAAGGGGTAGACCCTGATCATGCAACATCGCCCGTGCAGCACCCACGATCGTTCTGTTCTTCCGCTCAACCACCCCGTTCTGCTGTGGGTTATGGGGTGCGATGAGCTCTCTCCGAATCCCTTATGCGCTGCAGAACTCCTTGAATTCAGCTGAGATGAATTCACCACCGTTATCACTCCTTAGAGCAATCACCTTCTTCCCCGACTCCTTCTCGACCAGTGCTTTAAACTCACAGAACTTTGCGAATGTATCGCTCTTCTTCGACATGAAGAAGATCCAACACTTTCGAGAGAAATCATCAACAAAGATCACATAATACCTGTGCTTTGCTGTCGAAGCAACAGAGAAAGGACCACACACGTCTGTGTGAACTCTCTCAAGGATCGTCGTGGCGCGACTATCCTTCTCGTGAAAGGTGGCTTTTACATACTTCCCTAAAGTACACCCCTTGCACTGATCTGACTGCGCAAGAGTGCCTTTAGGAAGTCCAGTAGAAATCTGCTGCAGAATCTTCAAAGCTCCATGGTGAAGATGGCCCAATCTCCTGTGCCATAGTTCGCCCTCATCATCCCGGCTCACCACATCTCCAGCCTTGCATGCCATAGCTGCGCAGTCATCTACCTGCAACCGATAAAGGTTCTGAGTTCGAACCCCTATCTTCCGGGTCTCTCCAGTAGTCTTACTGCGCAGGAAAGCTTTTCCTTCGCTGAAGACCACATCATAACCCTTATCCTCCAACATCGCTACTGAAATCATGTTCTTCTTCAATCCAGGTACATGCATGACATCCTTTAAGACAAAGGGTTTACCAGACTCCCTCTGAAAGGATACGGTACCGATACCAGTCGCACCGTATCTACCGTCATCGCCCATCTCGATGTGCATACCCAAATCCTTGTCCTCCAGATCTGAGAACAACTCCCGATCTCCCGTCATATGAAATGACGCACCGCTGTCCAAGAACCACACCGATCCCATCACACTTGAAACCAAGCATGCAATCATTGAAAAGTCAAGCTCGAACTGTGAAGCCAAAGCTTCTCCATCTGCAGATCTTCCCGCTTGCTTGTTCTTCTTCTTCTTTGGACAATTGGTAGCATAATGTCCGTGATCATGGCAGTGAAAACACTTCACTTTCGCCATATCCTGCTTCTTGCCCTTAGCTCCAGAATGAGAGGTTTTCTTATCCTTCCCTTTCTTAGCTTTGGACACCAAAGCGCAGTTTTCTTCATCAGCTCCCTTTGATGAAGATCCATCTCGAGTAGTCCTCCTTATCTCCTCCTGCATGAGATCCGCCCAAAGGCGCTCCCATCCCAGCAGCTTCTCCCGACCATTGACACTATCTTGATATGAGTGCCAAGCCTTCGGAAGACCAAGGAGAGCCATGTCGACCATATCCTCTTCATCGACAGTAACTCCCACACTTCCCAGTTCATCTCTGCATTGAGTGAACTTCGTGAGGTATTTAGCGATACTGTCGCCCTTCTCCATCTTGATGTTCCTGAGCTTGTCTTTGAGCGCCAGCTTCCTTTGGTCACTCTTACTCCGGAATAGATCCGTCAAAGCTTTCCACATTAAATATGGAGTAGCCTTTCCATGCAGGCTGGATACAATATGATCCTTGACGCCCTCCAACAGGATCCTTCGACATTTCGCGATCTTCTTTGGCCATGCATCGACCAGAGCTGCATCAGTGGGCTTTGGGACATCCGCATCCACGAACTCCTTCAGACCATTATCTTCTAACACTGCTTCCATTCGATCTTTCCATGCAACATAGTTCGAACTGCCTTCAAGAGCATATTCGAGTTGCAAACCATTGAAAGAAGACATCTTTCAACACCGGCACCAAGAAGAACAACCTTCTGCAAAATTCGAATTCCAAACTCCAAGCTCTATCGCTTCCGATCTATACTTGAAAACAAATTATTTCCAAATCAGAGATTGACTGCAAAGGGCATTCACCATATCTTTCACCTTACAAAGAAGGATGAATATTCCGGAGGCTACCTGGCCCGCATGCAGACTCTGTCCGAGGAAATAAGTTTGCAATCACCGTAATAGATCTCGACAATTAATCTCGCTCCGATACCATGTAGAAATTAGCTGAATAAATCACTTATTCACTGAAGATTAACCTGGTCATATATCAATTTCGAATTGCATACATAACACATAACCTTTTTCTACAATTAATTGTCACATGCGGAAATAACAGAAGCAATCTCACATCAAATCAATCACACATTAACTCAGTATGTATGGGGAAAGCCTATAGCTGAAAACCCCGCACCTATTGTGTATATTATAATGGAGAAATCAAGTAACCAAACAAGTACAATACTCCTCACAAGTACTCAGTACTCTCTCATGAAGTTACTCACAATCTAGCTTGGTTTTGAACAAGTCTCGAGTTCAAAACACACCACTAACTGCCTTGCCTCTATTGCGCAATCATGGCCTGTATATGAAGAAGTTCAAGGTTCGAATCCCTTTGCCTTGACTGCGCAATTGTCATGGACAATTCCTCCAAGTGTAATGCAAGTCTCATGCAAAACAAATCTACCAACTGATAGCTTTACTCACCCTTTCATCTACCTCTTCCACTGGTCTCCACTGAACTGATCATGCACTGTAGTGAACTGAAGTGTTCTTGAGTTGACTAATGAGTTAATATTTAGTAAATTGAATATTATTTAATTTACTCCACTCATATCTAGTTGATTAGTTAGTTAACTAATCCCAACTAGTTCAACTAAAACAAACAGAACACAACTCCACTACTTGTCCCGTTAACTCCTCCAAAACTCCTGCCACTGAAGTCTAACTGAAGCTAACCATGCAAGATGCCATCAAACCCTAGGAACCACGTGATTCCTTGTGTCAGTTGCATGAGCCACCTCCATGACTCAAACTGAAGTGCGCCAAGAGAGTAAACTGTTGTTTGTAGTCAAAATATTATTAAGGGTAAATAATATTTGACTTCCATATTTTTAGGAGATCAGTCTAAAAATAGCCTGGGTCCTAAAAATTAGGGTCTCATCTATTTTTACCGACATGTCGCATACTCCAAGAATCTCCAAGTAGAATTCCTAAATTATGCTCCGTAAACACCACAACTCATTAAGGATGAAATCATTGCAACATAGTGAGATATTGTAGGTGAACATGATTGTTTGATGGTTTCAAAAATTGTAAGAGAGGTTGTAGACTAAGTGCCTGAAATAGGACACACCAAAGTTCAGTTTAGCTAATGCATGCACTTGTAGACACCTATAGGTGTGTGAAAATTCTTTCGGGTAGATTCTTGTTGGACAAAAATGAGGTCAAGGAGGAAATCCTCCTCATGTTGAATGAACTACAGTTATTCTTGAAAACTTTGGATAGATGCCTGAAAATGATCAAGGACCACCTTAGACTGGCTCTGGATTAGGGAAGCTCACCTGGTAGCAGTAAGGAACTGATTGAAGTAGACATCTAAGATACCTCCAAGTCTGCATGATCGGTCATAACTTTGTTGGCTATTTTAATTACTTTTGTTGGTATTTTTATTTCCATGTTAAATGATTAATTAGGATGTAAAGGTTCGTAGACCAAACACTCAATTTTTTTAATGATATTTTTTTATTTGCATGTTTGGATGTCAAAGAAACTATGTCTTTTCCATTTTTCTAGTTTGACAGGTGGTAGACTAGGACAAACCAAGAACAGAGACATTGTATATTTCTAATGCCTAAACATAATTTAAACTTACAAACACAAACACACACATTATAAAAAGAATGAAAAAGGGGAAAAATAAAAATATACAAGTATTAAAATGAATTCAATGATAAGTTTATGAGAAAAAATTAGGAGAATGGAAACATTAAATAGTCCACTATTTATCAAATAGATTAATTATTAATATTAAAAAGTTGGAATAACAAATTTTGGTGTGATTAATTAATTATTTTATATATTTGTAATAGCATTTTTAATAAGATTGAAAAAAAAAAATTGGTCAAAGTTTTAAAGATTTATTTTAACATGTTAATAAGGGCATCATTAATACAACCATTATGCATACATATATTATGAGTAATATTATTCTAAAATTTATTTTAACTTAGTAGCATATCTCCATCAAACATTATTGAATAGTGAAACCTCATTCACAAAAAGCAAGTGGGACAAATAAAGATATCTTCCTAACTTGATTCCTTTTAGAGCCTCAATCCATTTGACATCTATTATTTGTATGCTAAGGCCTTTAATTATAATCAAAAGAGCAATGAAGACAATGGGAATCCTCACTTGAGGCCTTTGGCCTTTCAAGGATCTAAATGAGGTAGAAACTAAGCCATTAATTGGGCTACAAAAGATACCGCGGATTGGCAGGCCATAATCCACACCATGGGGTACATAGAAACCAATGTGATGTATGGACTTTAATCTCAAATATAGCCAATAGGCTCTATAATATTCCTTGGATAGGTCCAATTTCAAAACCATGATTGAGAACTTATTATTTTTTATAGAATGCAATACTTTAAGAGCCATTTTGATGGCATCATGAATATATCTTCCATGAACAAAAATAAATTGTTATTTGGAAATGGTTTTAGAAAGATATTGTTAACATTTAGAGTTATAATTTTTGCAAGCATCCTTTAAATATAATTTCACAAGGATATGAGCTAAACTCATTAAAGAAAAGTGGGTTGTCTTTATTGGGTATCAAATCAAGGAAGGTTGTATTGAAGTCTCCAAAAACCTTCCATGTACATATCGATTCGTCCACTACCCTAATCAAATCACCCTCTATAAATCCATAAAACCCAATTAATTACACATCCCATCCCTAGAAGACGTGACTTTTGTCCTTCTGAAAAAGAGAAAAGAACCATTTTTAATTCTTCCTTAGAAATTTGTGTGATTGATATCTCATTAATTATTCCTCAGAAATTTCCTTCGCTGAGTCTTAGGTTCATCAAATCTTACATTGTATTCATTGTAAAAGGATGTTTCTCCCTTGAAGTGAAATGTAGTTATTGGTTTCTTATCATTTTTAAGGCACAAAATTCATAAAATCATTCTAGCCACAAATTTATGGCCTCCCTCCCCTTTCTAATTTCACTCTCACTCAAATTATTTTTCTCTCAATGTGTTTCACTGACCTTTTTTGGCTCCTTTAGAAATTCTTACATACTACCATGTCCTCTCACGCTCCTCTTAGAGCATGTGATCCCCTCTATCCTTCCTTCCATTACCATACTAGTCTTATGTCTCTTAAGGACTTAAGTTCCTTCCATCACAATTGTCTTCATTACCTCGAAAAATAGCTTATAATAGGAGAGGGGTGGGTTCCTACAATGATTGTGGAGGTTTGCAATCCTAACAATGAGTTGAATCCTCCACATGCTTGTATTGGACCCAAACACCCCAACCCATCTAGGATGAAATCACTACAACATAGTGATATATTGTAGGCAAATGTGATTTTTTATGGATTCAAAGATCGTAGGAGAGGTTGTAGACTAGGTGGCTGAAATAGGGCACACCAATGTTCAATTTAGTCAATGCATGCACATTGTAAACACCTATTGGCATATGAGAATTGTTTTGGGTAGAGTCTTGTTGGATAAAAATGAGGTCAAGGAGGAAATCATCCTCATATTGGATGAATTACAATTATTATTGAAAAATTTGGACATATGCCTGAAAACGATAGAGGACAACCTCATACTAGCTCTAGATTAGGGAAGCTCACATGGTAGCAGTAAGGAACCAATCAAAGTCGACATCTCAAATACCTCCAAGTTTGCATGATTGGTTATAGTTTTTTTGGATATTTTAGTTATCTCTATTGGTATTTTTGTTTCCATGTTAAATGATTAATTAGGATGTAAAGGTTTGTAGACCAAACACTCAAATTTTTTAAGGATATTTTTTTATTTGTATGTTTGGATGTCAAAAAAATTATGGCTTTTCCATTTGTCTAATTTCATAGGTGGTAGACTAGGACAAACCAAGAACAGTGACAATGTATCTTTCTAATGCCGAAACAAAATTTAACATTACAAAAACACACATGCACACACATTATAAAAAGAATGAAAAAGGGAAAAAAATAAAAATATACAAGTATTAAAATGAATTCAGTGAAAATTAAAAATAGAAAAGTATTAAAATGAATTCAATGATAAGTTTATGAGAAAATTTATGGGAGAATGGAAACATTAAAGAATCCACTATTTGTCAAATTAATTAATTATTAATATTAAAAAGGTGGAATAACAATTTTTTGTGTGATTACTTAATTATTTTATCTATTTATAATAACATTTTTAATAAGATTGAAATTTTGTTGGGCAAAGTTTTAAAGAATGATTTTAGTGATGTTAATAAGGGCATAATTAATACAACCATTATGCATACATATATTATGAGTAATATTATTCTAAAAAATATTTTAACTTAGTAGCATCTCTCCATGATTGAATAGTGAAACCTCATCCACAAAAAGCAGGTGGGACAAATAAAGATATCTTCCTGACTTGATGCCTTTTAGAGTCTCAATCCATTTGGCCTCTATTATTTTTATGCTAAGGCCTTCAACTATAATCAAAAGAGAAATGAAGACAATGGGAATCCTTACTTGAGGCCTTTGGCCTTTAGAGGATCTAAATAAAGTAGAAGTTAAGCCATTAATTGGACTTTGAAAAGATACCGAAGATTCGCAACCCATAATCCACACCATGGGTACATAGAAACCAATGTGATGTGTGGAAATTAATCTCGAGTATAACCAATAAGCTCTATCATATTCCTTGAATAGGTCCAATTTCAAAACCATGATTGAGAACTTATTTGTTTTTATAGAATGCAATATTTTAAGAGCCATTTTGATTACATCATGAATATATCTTCCATGAACAAAAATAAGTTGTTATTTGGAAATGGTTTTAGAAAAGATCATATTAAACCTTAGGGTTATAATTTTTGCAAGCATCCTTTAAATATAATTGCACAAGGATATGAGCTAAACTCAGCAAATGAAAGTGGGTTGTATTTCTTGGGTATCAAATCAAGAAAGATTGTATCGAAGTCTCCAAAAAACTTCTATATACATATTGATTCGTCCACTACCCTAATCCAATCATCCTCTATAAATCGATAAAACCCAATTAAAAATTCCACATCCCATCCCCATAAGAGGTGACTTTTATCCTTCTAAAAAAGAGTAAAGAACCATTTTTAATTCTTCCTTAGAAATTTCCTTCATTGAGATCTCATTTGCTTCCTAATTCACAAAACTAGAAAAGAAGGTAGTCACCTTAACAATTTCTACTAAATTGAATTAGTTGTCTTATTTATAAATCCCTTCAAATTGAGCCACCCCTAATTCAACAATAACATTGAAACTAATGACCATAGAACCATCATCTTGATGCATTTCCAAAAATGGTACTAATGTTTCTTTTATAATTTTCCTAATTATGGAAATATTTTGTATTTAAATCACCTTTACCAATCAAAGAGCCATATTATTTAGTCGTGATGAGGCTTCTCTATCTTCTAGAAGTTTCCTTTTGGATTGTTTTGAATCCATTAACCTTACTTTGGCATCCTCATCACTCAATCCTTCTTATTATGTGCATATATTTCATATATTTTCCTCTGAATTATGGTCTGAGTGCTTGCTTATCATTCCTAGGCTTGGATTGTAAAGGAAGCATCATAAAATTTTCAACTAGATCTTATCAATTCTACTAAGTCTTCAACTACCTAGATTGAGTTGAATTTAAATAGACTTGGAGGTTTGCATCCCTATTTTAGGTGCTTGTCATGGTACTTTCCCTACTACAATGGCTCCTTTTTTAAGTTCTACTTCCATCCCCGGTGGACTTCTCTATGATATTTGTTTTGGGTCAGGGTCAAACAAAACCTTCTTCCCCTCCCTAGGTTTGGGTCCTCCTTTATCCTAGCCAAAATCAATCCTCCTTTTGCCTACTTCAAGAAAATTGGATTTTTTTGATCTCAAGGAATATCTACTTTCACATAATTTTTTGGAGAGATCCATATTTGTGATAGGGTTCGAGTCAAATAAACCCCCAATGTTCTTCTCACTAACAAAGGGCTTAGTGAGACTTGTAGTCTCGGATCCTAGACTCCTAAGGTTCTATAGTCTTCAACAAACTAGATTACACCTCCTTTAGCTTATTTTTGTATATTACAAGCCTTTGAATACCCAAAACTTTAGCAAATATTTTGTATCATAAAAAATCACAAAATTAAGGGTATAATTTTTAGAATCACCCTAGTTTTCTCTAAATTAATCTGTGATTAATGCTTCCATTAGAATTTTCTTCATGTGCACACATGCATCTACCTTATTCAAAGCTAAGGGTGGACATGAACTTTAAGATTCTTCTTCACCTTCTCTCAATTGTTGCTTTATAGCATTAGCTACTTCAAGGGAATTAACATTGACTAAAGCTCCTCTCGTACTTGCCTTTCCTTGACATCTTTAAATCCTTTTGGCTTATTCCCTAACTCTAATGCTCTAAAGAATAGCAATTCCCCTATAATCACAAATTATTTCTTCCTCGAAACCTTCTTAGTAAATTTAAAGACATAATTAGCACTTGTAGGGTGACTATATATATGGCATATTGAATAAAAAATGGGAATGCTCGAATATTCAATAGTTGAATAAATTGTCTAACCCTTACCTCAATTTTAGTATGCTCTATCAATCCATCCTTAACTCCAACTCTACCAAGAAACAAACAACAAAATGAGTATTTAACCTTCTAAGAAAGGCACCAAAATTGTTCCCTATGACTATGAATAAATCCATAGACTAGAATTCTAAGGGTAAACTCAACAACTTTACCCAAATGGTCTTAATAATGGGTCATCCTAACTAAGGGTTGAAGCATGGGCTCCATGTTTTCAGCGTTGGAAGTATATAGCCCCATAGCTAATGCATACCTATTATCTTGAGAGCATCCTCCTCATATTTCAATATAAAATTGAGTCCTTCCTTGACCAAAGTATAGAATTCTAGTATACATCCAAGCAAAGCCTCCATATCACCTCCACCCATTTAGCAAGATCGTTCTATAACCATTTAGCTATCATTTACTTCATGAAATGTGCCAAAATTTTTCCCTATGCCTATGAATAAATCCATAGACTAGAATTCTAAGGGTAAACTCAACGACTTTACCCAAATGGTCTTAACAATGGGTCATCCTAAGTAAGGGCTAAAGTATGGGCTCCATGTTTTCGGTTTTGGAAGTGTATAGCCCCACAACCAATGCATACCTATTATCTTGAGAGCATCCTCCTCATATTTCAATATAAATTGAGTCATTCCTTGGCTAAATAATGGAATTCTAATATATATCCAAGAAAAGCCTCCATATCACCTCCATTCATTTAGCAAGATTCTTCTCGAACACTTTCCTTCTAAAAAATCATCTTGTTAGGACTTGGTTTACCAACTCTAAGACTTAATTCATTCTAGTGTCCTCTCTTAATCAATTTGACCCTGTTTTTATTTTCTTCACCAATCTTTATTCCTTGGATTAACTATCAACTTAACATGCATCTCCCAATTAACACCTACAAGTCCTTTTCTAAAGGCTTCCGCTTCATAGTTTCTATGTCTTTTTGCCCCTTGCAGTTCCACAACTCAAGCTAGATCTATCTTGTTGGGTTCAACTTGTGTCGTACATCCCAAATTAGCAAAGTAAAAAAACAATGAATAAACATGTGGTTCTAATTGCTCAACCCTAGCTCCTTCACACCCATCAACTATCAAAGATTGTGACTCCTTGACTAAGCCGAAGGTGGAGTCAATACATACTTTCCCAATAGTATTCTCACCTACTTGTACATTCCTTGACTTTGATGTTAACATAGGAGGTCTTTTAAAACTATCAACATCAAATGTGTTATTTGTCCTTTCATCCTTAACGGTTTGGGCAATAGTTTGTGTGTTATTTCTAATGTTACATTCAAACCTTTATACTCCTTCATGAGGTCTAGCACCCTGACTTTCCCATAGGGACCTATCCCACCTTAGCCCTTTCACGAACATGGATCACTCTTCAAAGAGACCATCAAAGTAGTCTACCAAATGTTCGCCCATTTCTAAATCGTGCAAAACTCTTTAAATCATCTTTCTTTTCTTAATTATGGCTATACGTAATACATGGAGACATTTGAGGCAGTGGTTGAACGTGTGTTTGCCCCGAGAGAGATTATATGGATGGTATCGTGACTCGTGCACACATAAATGGATCAAATCCCACCCCCATGTCCTTCTTCAAATATACAAGTCGAGGGTTCATAGCTCAAGTGGTTAAATGAACGATTTGTTCTTGTACCCACCCGGTTCAATTCTCACAAATGACATGTTCGTCCATTGTAATAAGGCTAGAAAGGTACACACCCCCTTGTAAGCAAGCCCACTTTATAAATGTGTCTTTGGATATCTCGACCCTTACTAAATCATAAATTTTCTACTAAATTCATTGAAAAATAATTTTTCCACTAAACATTACTACATTAATTTGCAAATTATTAATACTAACTTAAAAGTTGTAGTTTAAACTTGAATCTAGTCTAAATTATATATATATATATATAGTAATTGTTAAAAAAGTCAAAAAGTAAAATAAGTTATGTATCCATGTACGGTGGAAAGTGTCAAATCACGAGGAATAATATATGTTAAATAAAATCAAAATATTACTCGTTACTTGATTTATTAGTCTATGTAATTTTGGAAAAATAATTAGAGAGCCTATATATGTGGAAAGAAGTTTGAAAGGTGGAATGTATCACGGGAAAAAAGTAAAGTTTTAGAGGGAGGAATATCCATCAAGGTAAAAATCATCAGAAATATAAAAAAGATAAATAAATTAATAATGTAGATATAATATAATATAATATAATAAGCATATTGTAATAAAATGCTTTTCATATTAATCTCGGATCCAAAACCCCATAATTACATATCATTTTAACTAAGATGACAAAAACAACTGTTAAATTTGACATTAATTGACAATTCACCAACATGGCATATCCCTACCATGAAGTTTGGATGCGAATATTAACTGAATTTGAGAGAGCAAACACACCGTTTGATTTTAACATGTGAAATTAGAAAAAAAAACCCACTTCATTAAATAAAGATTTAGAATACATATAATAACTACAACAAATATAAAATAAAATATTAATTTATTTATTTATGTGATGATTATTTTTTTTATTATACATGTTTTTATTTATTTATTTTTCACATATATAGATTTGATGTAGTTTTGGCTATACAATTTTAAGCAAGAATATGATATTTTGTTATTTAAAATATTTTTTTTGAATGTATAAATTTTGAAAAATCTTTGAGACATTCGAATTCTACAAATTAAATAATTTAAACTAAAGTTTTTAAAAATCTTTGTTGTATTTTCTCAAGCTTGGGATGATTATGAGCAATCCACGACAAAATATGATTGTGCCATCATCATGACGATTGAGTGGCCAGACCATGATCGATCGTCGGCGGATCCTCATGCGCATAACCGATGATTCCACTACTTGGCCCCCCCCTTCGCATAAGGCGAAGTACCTCGACCTCCTCGTCCGTAGTTTTCCATCGCCCTAGGAGCCTATCCACCATCCTGCTCCTCTGTCATCTTAACTGTTGTCTGACCAGAGCAAGCAGACTCATAATTTCCCCTTCTTCGCTTTCAAATCAGCTCACCATGTCGGTTGCCTATGTATACCAGGCCTCCAGTCCTTCTGTCGCTCTCATATGTGAAATCACTCTTGACTGCCTTCCATTCCCTTGTTCGATCAAGCTCGACCCTTCACTTCCTATTTGCTCGGCCCTTTGTGTTCTCATCCTCGTCGGCCTTTATTCCCCCATCCCCTCAGCACTCTTTGCTGACATACCAGCATGTCCACCCGTCACACCAACTCCTTTGCTCCAAGGGAAAATAATCACAGTTGGGTTCATGGCAGGAGGGCTCATGCTTCGCGCTGGGCTTCTCCCAGCATGTCGCCAACTACAAGGGCAGAGTTCGTAGCTTGACAGGTGGCTCTAAACTATGAGACAGTGGTCAATCCTGAAACTCGTCAAAGGGCGGGAGAGCTTGAAGAGCAAGCCAAGCTAGTTTTCCAGCACCTCGCTACTGAAGAGGTCGATGAGGAATTTAATTGGATTCCTGACCCCGAACTTACGAGAGCTAAGGAAACATTGTTCAGTAGGGCAATCGAGCTGCACTGGTAGACCAAAACAATGATTGGTCTCGCCATGCAAGCTAACTGAGAGCACAACACCATCTTCGAAAATAAGCTGGATGACCTCACCTAGAAATTCACTCTGTATGTCAGCGTTGTTCACCATTGCCACTTCGTCACCAAGGAGTCTCCACACTTCGCTCTGTTAAAGAAGTGGGTGGCTATAGCAGAAGCCCCGCCCACTGTCAAAAGGGAGGTCGATGATGCTATCATGAACAAACCAGCCCAAGATGCCTTCATTGCGGGAAACACTCCAGAGCGGCCTATTAGTCTTGAGGCCAACTCCGACGAGGATCTGCCGTAACACGCATCTGCTCCTGCCTCTGTTTTTTGGAATGCATCCGGTCCATTGCTCCAGCCTCGTGCTCATTACTATGCTTTTGGCTCTCGAGAGCCCTCGTCCTTCCCTCGGCTATCAAAGTCTTATGTGTCAGGCCTCAAAGCAGCCACTTGGCCTCAACAAGCTACCCACGACAACATCAAGCTCTCCCAACACTTAACTCTCTATGGAATTTTGTGCTCAATGCCTGTAACATTTTGTGTAATGGCAAACAACATTTTTCAGACTCTGGATATGGATGCATGTTGCTCGCACCAACTCCCCATTATGTAATTACTCGCTTCAGTTGTTAATAACATAATCTTACTTACAAAAAAAAACTCTACTATATTTTGATTAAAATTAACGAGAAAAAAATATCATAAAAAAACCATTTTATCTTTATAAATTAAACTACACTTATAGATTTTTATTTATTTTTCTAACAGTACATAGACTTAAATCAAACAATAAGTGATATTTTGATCTTATTTTATTTTATCATGACACTTCCGACCTTACATGGAGACATGACTCTTTCTTTCTTTTTCTTTTTCAACAATTACACTGAGATATTTTTTTTTCTTTAATATATGTTTATTTTCTTTATTACGATGGGACATTTTCCACTTTACTTTAATTATATTATTATTTTATCTTGGTTGCTTTGTCAAGCATCCAGCGTTGATATTTTCTCACTCATTCGTTTTCTTTATTTATATATTAAAAAAAAAACCTCCCAACACTTCCCAGATACAAACCAACCCAAAATTGGAAAAATTTCCTAATCCATCTTATGCAACACTTCTACTGTGAACAGAACCTGCTCAGCTGCAAAGCCAGTGGAGGATTGAAAAGACAAGAAGACAAAAGAAGGGACAAATTAAGGAATGTTCCATGGTGTCATGAACCTTCAGAATCAGGACACAACCATTCATGGGATGCATGTAAGCCTCATGGCCAGAGCAAAATATCTTGAGATGATGGCATTTTTTAATCATTTATAATTAATATCTGAGAGGATGGCATTTTTTTATAATTATAATTTAACATTTATAATTAATATGTGATTAATATGTGAGAGGATGGCAGTTTTTTTATCATTTATAATTAATATCTCTTTATTATTTTAAATCTCCAGGGAATAAAACAACTCAGCAAAACCTACTAGTCCATGTGACAAAACAAAATCGTTGAATGGTAGCTTGTCGGTGATCCCATTACACACATACATGCACATCCCGTTGACTTGTTAGGTTTGTCGGTGCTCCATACACGTAAGCTTCGTTGATTGGTAGATTTGTCGGTGACCCATCCCATACATAATCTTGCCACGTTGGAGTGGTGACACGTGGACACAGTTCCACCGAACAAAAACCCAAAGCATTGGTACTGTGAGCCTTTTCTTTTGTCTGTAACCCAGAGAACCAGATCATTGACACCGTCGCGGCCTTCTTTCGTCTTTCTTATAGAAGGTGTACACGTATGAAAGACCACATGGTGGGGTCGCTGTATGGTCTTTGTATCCACATGTACACGTAGACACATGTGCCACGATCTTTGACACTTGGATCGCAGTGCACCGTGCATTTTTGCATGTGTCATCGATGATATGACAGGGATACAACTAAAAAGGTGAATGACTAGATTAATTGGAATTTGTTTCGTTCCAACTTTGTCGGGGAGACGGAATTAATTTGGGATGGCTCGACAACTAACGTGTAACAGAAAGTGTGTCTTTGGTTAATTATATTCTTAGATTTTAATGGGTTTTAATGTATGGGATTGAATTTTTCTGAATTTTGATTTATTTATTTTTGGTCAATTTTGTTTAAGATTTAATAGAAATTTATTTTGTTTAAGATTTAATAGAAATTTGTTGGAATGATGAGTATGAGTTGGTCAATTTTGTTTAAGATTTAGTAGTAATTTGTTGGAATGATGAGTATGAGTTGTGTAGTTCACATATTTTAAGGTTTTTTTAAAGGTGTTTTTCATGAGGTTGAATTCATTTATGTATTCAAAAATATATTAAAATTTTGAGTTTTTCTCGATGTTAAATTCAATTATATATTCAGAAATATATTTTAAAATAAAAAATATTACAATTTTATTAAAAAAAATAAAATGTGTCACTATATTTGAGTGAAAAAACCAATTTTATAAAAATAAATAAGTTTGTCACTCTATTTTAGTGAAAAAACTAATTTCTCCAAAATATGGAACAATTAGACTACATTATTTTTAATTTATTAATAATTTTGTGAAAACTATAAAAATAAATAAATTTGTCACTATATTTTAGTGAAAAAAACAATTTCACCAAAACATGGAACAATTAGACTACATTATTTTTAATTTATTAATAATTTTGTGAAATCTATAAAAATAAATAAATTTGTCACTATATTTTAGTGAAAAAACCAATTTCACCAAAACATGGAACAATTAGACTACATTATTTTTAATTTTTTAATATGAAATCTAAATGTTTGTAACTAGCATACATTTTACACTATATCTTTTCAAATCACATGAATTTCACATAGTTTGAGAATATATATTTAAGTGTGCAAGGCATTTGACAAAGTTACACTCTTGTCAATTTTTTATTTTTTTTCTTTTTTTTAATAATAAATGAGGATATTTTTATTAGAAGTATTGTGATGGGATATTAAAGGTATAAAGCCAACAAATTTATGATGGATTAGTTGACAAAAAAATATATTTTTCCATCAAGAGAAGAAAGGGGAGTGACTTAATTATTATCTTGCTAAATTTAAGATTGATTGCTTCTAAATGTGATTGTTATATTTGAACAAATTGACAGCATAAAATAATGCAAAAATAACACATAATCATATTTTATGTAGATTTCTTTCTCCACTATTCAAGATAAGATAGTGTCTAAAGCTTGCTTATTTTCCAACATAATTTTTTACTCTCCTTCTTCCTCTCTTCTTTCTCAATTTGATTTAACTCTTATTATTAGTGGGGGAGAGGTATGCAAGCCTTTCTCATAAATTCTACAAAAGAAAGAGAGTTGACACTGTAAATATGATTCACTTCCCCTTTCTCCTTTTCTTCTTCTAGTTCCTCCTTAACCATTTTTAGAATATTCTTTGAGAGGGTGTTAATCCTCAAATGAAGTCGCTTTTGGAGTGTGTGAAGTTGAGATCTCTAGTTTTTTGGTTGAAGGGTCTAGGTGAGTCTTGGGAATTTCCTCTTCCAAAATCCTCTTGATCCTCAATTACTTCGATTTTGGCAAGTTCCTCTTGATCTAATGGACCAATTTTATCTATCCCTACCCTTTCTTCTTCCACACACTCTTGTTAAAGAGCTTCAAATATGTTGTTTAAAGGAATCAATGTCCCTGTAGAAGGCCTTTCTGTAGGTTGAGATACCTTGGGTTGTCGCTACTTACACCTTTTGGATTCTTGTTTAAATGATTCATGTTCATTATTGTTATGGAGGCCCTTCTTCAAAAGGTGTTGTATTCCTTATATTTTTGGAAAGGTTTTTGTGAAGTGACCATACTTGTGGCAGGAACTACATATGAATGAGATCTTCTCACAGTCAAGGGCTTGAAGACGACTCCAATCCTCCACATTAATTCGAATTATCTTTGTAAAACCCTTTTCTAGATCCATTTCTACACGTATTGTGGCATTTGAACTAAGGTCCATGTTTGGAACAAAATCCAAGGTACAATGGGTAAGGAACATTCCCCTTAAACCCATGAAATACAGAACCGATTTGAAGATATGATCCTTCTCTTCTTTGTTGATAAATAAGAAGAAATAATAACCATTGCCAAAATAATAACCATAGATATGGCCTAGGCTAGTACTCTAAGATCCATACATGGACTTCATGAGGGCTAGGCATTAGTATTTTCCAATAAGATCTTCCTCACACAACATTATGGCTTTCCTCTTTGCATCTAGAAACATGTCTAGCTTGGGGATGGCTTCAATGTTTTTAACAAATCTATTTTTCTTGTGTTTCCCACTTGTAGAAGCTTTGTGCAAAGAAGCACAATTTTCCTCCTCGTGATTAGAAAATGCATCTCTGGTGGCTAGAGAGGAAGATTATGTCCCAAACCTTTGACATGAACCATAGCGACCCAATGGAGGACTTGCAACAAATAACTTAGAATAATCTTGTCCCTCTAGCTTAGGATTCACAAAGGTTCTCCAAACATATATGACGACAACTAGAGTTGGAAAATAGTGGTTTCCCACAAGCCATGGCTTATAGAAAATTAGCTCCAGTTAATGAACCAACATCCACTTCTATTCTAACTACTCAATTTTTGACTTCCTCTCACATAAATATGTAGTATAATTTTTTTTAATAAAAACATTAACAACTAAGATAAACTATAACCACTAAAATAAACATTATATAGCCACACTATTTTTTTTCATCTCTTTACTACCTTATAAATTATCAATAAATTATTTAAATACTCAAATTTTATATATCAAATCTTAAAATTATACTAAGGAAATAGAATAAAAATTTCAAAACTATACTAAGGAAATAGAATAAGCATATTCTTATTTCAAATTCAATTAATTTTACTCATGAATATATTCTTTTAAATGATCTATCACGATCTAATTTTCACACAATAGTGGAGATTATTTCAAATTCAATTACTCATGAATAGATTCTTTTAACTGACCTATCACGATCTATTTTTCACACAATATTCATCTCCACTATTGACAAAAACGGCCTATAATCCCACTTTATAAACCTTTGAATTATCCCTCATAAATTCCTTTTCACAATCTATTCATCTAAATCAACATATAATACCACTTTGAACACCTTTCATTATCCATCGCAATTTCATTTTCACAATCTATTCACCTCAATCAAACATTATTGAAAAGACATTTCGAATATTAGCTCATAAAAGTGTATCTTATATGATGCAACCTCTAACACAAATATGTGTGACTTTCAAACGAATGTGTAATAGATACCAATCCTTTTACCACAAGTATTTATTTAAAAAATTTATTTTTCAAATGTTATTGTGTAAAAAGAATAACAATGCTAACTTGCATTATGATTATTTGGACAATCATTTACTAGTTAAGTATATTAATTTGAGAATTTTATTTATAAATTTAATTTATTATTATTTATTTGGAATTTTATATTGTATATCTAATATCTATTAGAGATAGGCATATCACAAGTGTGAGTTGAACATGGTTGGGTGATAACAATTTGTCTTTTTAACCACATAATTAGATTTCATTAATATATTCATGCATTTTTATGGTGATTATATAATCTTATCTATAGATTGCATTTAATTCCATTCATATGAAATGATATTTTGAGGAGGGAATATCCATTAAAGATAAGCATATCACAAACAAGAGTTGAATATAAATGGATAATAACAACTTCTCCTCTTAACCACATAAACTATATCTCATTAACACATGTATGCATAACGATCTTTCTTTTTTTTTCTTTTATTGATATGAATAAATATCATGACATTTGCAAAATCCATATTAAAAAAAACTTATAGCACCAGGAGAGAAGTGGTGCTACCT
This sequence comes from Pinus albicaulis, assembly GCA_034641835.2. Classification (NCBI taxonomy): domain Eukaryota; kingdom Viridiplantae; phylum Streptophyta; class Pinopsida; order Pinales; family Pinaceae; genus Pinus; species Pinus albicaulis. The sequence continues at coordinate 1,557,356,578 of CM076578.1, forward strand.
AATCTAGGTGAGAGAATACATATATATATGTGTGTGGGATGTATCTTTGTATGTGTGGTAATAGGTAGAAAATTGTATCTTAACAACAATTAAGGCAAGCTATCATAAATCTATCCTAAAAGTTGTTATTTATGTTTACATAAATTATTATAATTGGACTGCTAAAAAAAGAAACACAATAATTATATACAAAGGGTGGAAGGGTGGAAGGAATAATCCAAAGTATGTTAGAGATGCATCTCCTCACTATAATGACTCAAACATACCCATTTACGATTTAGAATATTAACACTATTAAAGTGGTAGGAATGTCAAGGGAATACACATTGAAAAGTATAATGCATAACACATGCGTAACTTAAAAGTTTGAGCAACCCATCAAGGGTTATGACCAAAGTATGTTGTGAGTCGAGTGCCTTATTTTGTGTTACTTCTTGCTCCATAGATTCCTTTGTTGACATCTACTCTGACATGGAGGGTTCCTTGGTAGAAATGGTGTGATTGTGATTGGGTTCTCAAAAATGAAATATGTCGGAATGGTGTGGAACTTGAACGACCTTGTAGATCTCGTTGTTCTGAATCCGGCGCAACTCGTTTCATGAAAAATCGACACTATATGCTCCCAGAAACGTGTTCTGTTCGTTTTCCCAAACATGTAATATATAAAAAAAAAATCGCAGTTGACTGTGTATTTTGGGCCAGTGGCAGGCTGCCACGTGGCCTCTCTTGATTGGCTGAAAAATCCAAAAATTTGGGCCTACCACTGCTTGAAAAGTGGCAGCCCCTGATTGGTTCCGTCGTGGATGAGCTTGATTGGTTGATTGATGGCCAACCACATGTTGCCATGTGGCTCAACCGGAGGTCGCCTCGTGGTAGCATGGGGCCACCAAAATATGTTTAAGGCCAAACTGCACCACAGGAGGATTCAAAACCATAACCTCTTCACAAACAGTGCACACCATAACCGACGAGGCTATGTTATCATTGTTAAAACATGTGACAAAAACCTTATATAAAGGTTAGTTCAGTGGAGGTTTGGGGTAGGGGCTGGGGCTAAGCATATAACATTGCATATGACCCATAGCCGTGACTGGGGTGCGGAAGTTTTAACCATCGCTCGTCCAAACCGCCACCATAACCGCTCCAATGTGACCTCACCGGATCCTGACCGTCGACGGTTAAGATAACCAGCAGAATTTTTGTTATTAAATAAAAAAATAATGCGCCATACCATATAGTTTTAAAATACAGATTTTAGGCGTTATTGGGCATTTTAATGCTCCGACAATTTCGCCCAAAATTGCGTGAAATTGTCGCTCTGTTAGCCGAAAACAAGGCGAAATTGTAGGACCGGTCTGGATTTTGGGGAATTTGTGGTGCAATTAGCAACAAAACTAGGGAGGCTCATAACTTCTTCAGTTTTTGACCAATTTGGGATAAGACGAGGCTAGATAGGATTTTTTGGGTATTCTGAAGTTGATGGAATAGGTTTTGAAGCCATCTGAGCATTGCAAACATATGGAATCACAATTTTGAGCATAATGAAAGAGGGCGAAGCCATTGGAAGCTGGACCAAGGAGATGTAGCCTAGGAGGAGTGAACTTCTTCATCATTTGTTGTGTTGTGGTTATTTTTATGGTGCATTTGTCTGTTGTTTCTGCATATTTCAGAGTTTATTTTCATGCTTTATGTGTTTAAAAATTAACATAAAAGCTCTCAAAAGCTCAATTTTTAACACTCGTAATTTACAAACCCTCAAGCACATTTACATTAAGATCTCATACAGATCAAATTGGTTCCACTGTCAATTCCCTAGGGGATTGGGATCTTACATGCTCTTTGAGAGATTCTATAACTATTGTTTTCCTTTCATTTCAATCTCATAACCATAAAGTTGTTTCTTTTCCCAATGGTTCAATCCTTACTCCATGGGATTAAACAAAGATTGGGTATTTATCTCCTTGGAGGACTATTTTTTTAGATTTGATTTCAAAACTTTGAAGTGGAGCTTAAAGTCTTCCTATGACATCTTTTGAAATTTACCCTCCTCCAAAGAATTTTCGTTAGAGTGTCCATACTCGAGGGATCCATTGCTTTAAAGAAAGTTTCTCATGCTCTAGTGTTTGTAAATGTATCTAATGATCTATTTGTAGTGTGATTACCTGTAGGAGGCCAACTTCAAATCAAATACATGTGAGCATGCTAGACATTTTCTCTATGAATTTCCCAAACCTGTTTCTAATTGCTCCAAGTGTCTCTCCATCCTAGAGATCTAAGGGAAAGATGAGGGAGTTTGACCTAGATCCAATTGTGTCAAACACTTCCTCTTCGGGGCATAAGTGGAGAGCTGATGTAGGTTACACTGAGAACATAATGATAAAGACCATTAACATAGAAAAATCCACAAAAGTACAATGAAACCTAAATTTTCTTAATGTGAAGAATGGTGAAAAACATGAAACATCCAAATGTTAGACTGATTGTAGTGTTCTCTAAAAAGACGTGTTGCTACTACATTTATTTGCAAAATGCCTATTATTAGACACTAGAACTACATTTTATAATAATGCCAAAAAATTCATAACAGAAAAAGACCCTTTGTAATGCCTCAATTTTGAACCCTAGAGTGAATTAAATCAAATTATGTAAATGATGTAAATATGCTAGTATAGATTCCTAATGTGGAGCTTAAGGCAAAGCCCTGACTATTCAATGGCTAGGAATGTACAATGTAAGCATACACATGCAGAAAAAATGTTAGGCTTGCATGGTGAATTTAAATGATGTAAATATTAATGGTTGAATATAATATAAAGTGGTCTAAGATGACTATGGAGAACACAAGAGGGGCTATGGTTCCATTAGAGGGAAAGAGGAAATGGAGCTTATGGGAAAATAAATCATCTGTTATTGAGAGTCATCCTTATTATCTCATCTCTTTTCTACCATGCGCCTTGAATGAAGGTATTGACTTCCTTTGACTTATTAAAATGCACCATTGAATGCATTTCAAAGGCCAGTGAAGAAGTATTTCGATGTATTGAGTTGGAGAATTCAGAATCTCCACAATATCCATTTTTACGTCTATGTTTCGGGTCTAAATCAAGACTCATCATCAGGACAAAACCTGCCAAGAAGAGAGGAGGATTGATGAAATAAATATAAGATGGAGCGAAAAGGAGGGATGAGGAGAAAGCACAAGCCGACCAGTAAATACCAACATTTACTGAGCCGTTCAAATGCTTTGCGCGTGTGCTGGCTATGTAACCTGTGATTGACAGAAGTGAAGGATTCATTGCGATGCCATACACTTTCCCATCGAATCTTGATTGGTGCACAACATAGATTTTTGCTTTGGGCCTCTAAATGAGATTTCCATCTTGGGGATCCCATTCAACATGGGGAACATGGATATGAAGACTTGACCCTTTTAGTAAAAGTGATGGCTAGAATGCTTAAAGCTACAGACTTAGTGTCAAAAGAAGAAGGGGAGCTTAGTTCATACACAATGACACATGCCATTCCTCACATTAACAATATAGCATGTTACAAACTACTTGGAAATAAAATTTTTTCTACAAAGCTCAATAACAAAAAAACCCTGTAACAAACTTCCCCTTAATAGTAAAAATTCAAAGTTTAATTAATGTCACACTTAAAAATCAATTATTTGATGATCTAAATGGATTCAAAATTGAATAAAACCTTCATTACACACTACCATTTTCACCATTTTCAAATTCTTATCAAAATTCACTTTATTAAAAATAAAAATAAAAAATTCCTTTCATACAAACCCTAATCCAATCTCCCTTAACCTAGGAAATAAAGGAAACCCTAAACCCCAAACATAAGTTGTTGCTCACCTTAACTAAAAGACCACACCAAGGCATATTCCCTTGACCTTATGCTCCAACGAGAACATGACTCTGCACCCGCTCATTTATATAGACCATTTCCCTTGAGACTCACTTCTCGCCGAAATAACATAAAATAAAACGAAATGGCACTGAGTGAACGTGAAATACACGTCAAAAGAACATGCATTCTCTCACTTGGACCCGTCGCGTTCCCTCCCGACGGAAAACAGAAGCAGAATGAACAAGCGGAAGCCCCCTCAACCCTAGTTGGCACCCACTCATCGGAGGATCCGGGATTCTCCTTCAACCGTCGGATCAAGATCGCACGCACCCTGTGCGCAGCGGAGACCGTTAGGAATCCCGTCGCAATCGTGTCCGGCCGCCGGTGATGAGTCACCTCGTTGGATCCTTGAGACCTCCGCGTTTCGAACCCCACACCCCAGTCCTCCGTCCCCACCCACACACGCAAATTGAACTGGACGGACGTCGAGAATCACAGAATGATACCCTTCCCGATCCCTTTATCCGCGCTCTCCCTTCAATCTCATTGCTTAAATCGGACGCCTTCCCTCCTATAAACGTACAGGCGCGGGAAGTGGCGAAGCACAACAGAGCATCACTACTCTCAGAGGCGATATATCTGGTTCCAAGCTTCGAGAATTTGGGGCTTCAGTGGCTGTTACACCAGGTTAGTGCATGCTCTGTTTTCATTTTGCTGTTCTTTTTTATTTAATGCCGGTTGCCTTTTCTCCGGCTGAGGAATTTAAATCTCATAACTGTTGCGGGTGCGCTTGCTGCGGGATCCTGTGTTAATATATTTGTCCGGGATCGGTTTTCTAGCCGAGATTTATCTTAACATAGCGCGGCGGGCCTGTGTTGGAAACCCTAGGCTCTTAAAGTTTTGTAAGTTCGATCTGTTTTGTTTCGAATGGTGGATCTTACATGGAAGGAATGCGATCCTAGGACTGTAATGGTATTTTTTGTCGTTGTTTCAGAGCTTTCTGTCGAGAGGGATCTTTAATGTTTTTTTTCCGTTGTAATGAAGTCGGTTTACTGTTGCGGGATAGGCTGTATTGTAAATCTTATGAGGTCTTTGTATTGGAAATTCGAGTACATATTCAGTCTAAGATTTTGTCTGTGTTTGAGAATATCGCAATTTTTTTGTCTGATTCGATGAGGTTGTGTAAGGAGTTCAGAGAAACAAGGTGCAGACGTTCTTTATATCGGGATTTGGTGTATAAACAGTGTGTATACGTCCATTTTATGTGGCGCAGAGGAATGGATGTATGCGCATCAGTTAATGTTGTTGTCTGATTCGATGAGGTTGGGTGAAAAGTTTGTGGAAACAAGGTGCACACGTCCTTTTAGCGCGATTCGGTATATACTCAATGTGTATACTTCCGTCCATTTTTACCTGCGCTGAGTGGATGCATGCCCAGGGTGTCTTTACATCCTATTTGCTGTAATTCCTGTATACATGCTGTACATCCACCATTGTTTACATCCAACACGGAACAGGGCGAACATACACGCATCTATTTTCAGTTAGTCTCAGAGTCAGAGTCTCTTCATACAAATGCCCTCGCCATTTCCAAACATTTTTGAGGTGCTACAATTCTAATTCATGAAAGTGTATATATTCGTATCGTTGATTTTTCTAGAAATCTAAGGTTGCCAGCATTTCTAATCGTTTTTGATTCTGCTACAATTCGAATTCATGTATAAGCTCTATATATACGCCATCTTTCACATCCAACAGGGAAATAGGTATACACAAACGTTATAAATTCGTTATGTATATGAGATTGAGCGTGCACAACATATGCACACATCTATTTCCTGTCAGTCTTTTTCTAATGCCCGAGTCTCTTCATACAAATGCCTGTGCTATTGTTTTATCAAGATTCATAAGGGAGGATGATCGATGTCTTGCTATAAATGTAAGGCTACCAGCATTTCCAAACATTTTGAAGGGTTTGTGACCGGAGGATGTGTTCTAAGCCTTGTCCTGGCCATTTAAGCTCGTTAGCACTAGATAACAGAACATTGAATATCTCAAAACTCTCTGGAGTTGTTTGCTGTGAAATGGGTATATTGTCCTTGCAGCAGGGTATGACCTGGTACAGACCATTTATGCACTTTTTCCAAATATGCAGCACCTCCCATCTTGCAAGAAAGTACTGCTACAATTTGATTATCTTCTTAAAAGATTTTTCTGGAGTTAATATCAGTTTTTCCTTCTCCTGACATTATCTAAAATAAGTTGTCAGGTTTTTATTTACCATGGATCATGGATTTAATTTCCATTGATTTCTTTCCATACATATGCAATGCAGGCCTTTATAGTAATGCCTACATCATAGTGATTATGGTGTCTAGTTACCTTGTGTAAAATAAGTTTCCAGATGCACCTGATTGTTCTGAACTGTTTGTTGCTCTTTTTTTGTGAAACCCTGGTTGTTCAGAACTAAGTGCACATGAAAGTTTTTGTGTGCTTAATTTGCCCACTTTTTGCAGATCAAAATCCTTAATTTACCCTTGAAGGCCTGATTTTCTGGTCTTGCAAATGCTGCAAAAAACAGACTTCGCAGTTGGCAGGGGTAAAAAATTATACAGTGTTTCACATTATACATTTGCACCTGTGGTTCAGCTAAAAAGGCTTCACAAGTTAGATTATGCCAACTTTTTCTCATAGCAGTTTTGCAAATGGGATTAGTATTTTGGATAGAAATGAGAAAGTAAGCCTCTGTGGCTCATGTACCTGGTCTGTTTTTAGAGATCAATGTCTTATAATGTTTACAGTTAGCCGGCTCTGTTTTCAGTTATTAATGTCTTATGCTTTGTCCGGTTATTATTTGGTTGCTTGCCTATATGTCCTTGAAATATTCTTGTATTTTTATCTCATATACAAACCTCTTTAAATTTTGGTTTTGATCGGTAATATAATTCACCCATATGCAGGTCGAGTTAACTGTAATCTGCCAAGGATCAATTGGTGGGCCTGTTCCACGTTAGTTGAAGCGAAGACACTTGTTTCACTGTATTTCAACATGACTCCACCTAGTGCTGATGGTCCAGAAAAGATACTTGTTCCACCTACTGCTGAAGGTTCAAGAAATGGAGGGGAATCACGCTTTCCTCATCCACCTCTGAATGAAAGGATTCTTTCGTCTCTATCACGTAGATCTGTTGCTGCACATCCATGGCATGATCTTGAGATTGGTAAGTGCTAAGAACCTTTTTTGCCTCAATGTTTGTTTTGTTGATAATGGCCATGATACTGTGTCATTTGTAACTTTATAAAATCACTCTGGACATAGCTTATTCATGTAACAATCAACTGTAGGGGACACTTGCACACACAACAAAAATACATTGATTATACATTATATTGATCATCAGGAGGTGTCTTCAATACTTTACCTTTAGGCTGTGAATAAAAGGATAAAAGCGTTCCATATGTGATTTATAGAAAAGCTATCTCACCTATCCTTGCGTGCAATCTGTCAGTAATTATTATTTGGTTCTGAAAAGGGATTTATCCATAAATGCCTTTATCTTGTGATTTATCAACTCTTTACCGGTTCAGCAATAGATTACAATATAATATTGTCTTAGCTGCCCATGTAATGTAGTAATAATTAGTCTCCTAGATATTTTCTTTGGATTTTATTTGGGTTGGTTGATATAAATGTGAAATTCAATGTCTGGCTGCAGGACCTGGAGCTCCTTCGGTGTTCAATTGTGTAAGTACCTAGTATCCCTCTTTGATTTTTATAGAACGTGTTCCTTGCTTTGAAGGATAGAATAAAGCCTAACACGTGATCACATCAATCATGCTGTTTTTTTGTTCCCTTTTTTAACTAGAGCTTGCTTCTAGGATCTAACACTCTCAAGCATGAGCTGGGAATGTTTTTATAAACATGGTGAAACAAGTAATTGGCTCAAGTAAAATTTGTCTATATAGGAAAACCCAATGGTCCGCTTGAAAGGCATACCACATTCAAATAGTAGAAACATGTTATCAATTTACCACATTTGAATAGGTTCATATCTCATCCGATTTACCTATTATAACATCTTTGTTTCGTCATTTCACCTATAATCATGCACTTGGCAGAGTTTTTATCTGCTTGTAAGATGATATAAAATACTGATTTGTAGCTCATCCACAACTTCTGACTCCCGAGCTCCTTAGTTAGGAGCCATCACTCACAATGATGCTGCTACAGCTGCCGTTTTAGTGCTTACTTCATTGCAATTACACGAGAACCTTTCTTCTGGGTAAACAGGGAAGCTTGTCTAAATCTTTCCTTGTTCACACAATAGGCTATCATTGATTTATATTTTCATGTAGAAATTATAAAATATATTAGATTGTCATCTTACATAGATAAAAGGTGGCTGGGCATCACATTGATTCTCCTCCTTGGATATGCAGCTTTTTTGTTATTAAAATTGTATCTAGGACGAACATTTTGTTATCTCATTATTTTTCTGCCCTTGATGTTGTGCTCAAAAGTATGCCCGTCATATCTTGCCACTAAGGGACCAAGCCCTTAAATTAACTCTTGCACACTGTTTTCAACTTTTCATTGCTAAGCTTGATAGAATATGGTTTCTGATTTCCTAGACAATGAGCTTATTATATGTATTGATGACTATCGCTGTTATCTCTTACATCATCGAGATTAGAAATTATACTTTGCTAAGGATTCCAAGGACCACAATCAGGCATGATCATACATGCAATTATCCAATCCATGATTTCATTTCACTTATCATTTTTGGGATTTTTTGATACTCAGGTTGTGGAAATTGGGAAAGGGAGTAAGGTGAAATATGAACTGGACAAAAAAACCGGTCTGATCAAGGTAAGCTTTATTTATTTTGAGCCTTTGAAATAAGTGATGTTTTTGTAAGTAGTTTTATTGGGTACCATATTTTAGGTTAAATCTTTATTTACGTTTTTATTCTGTGATGTATAAATGCAGGTAGATCGAATTTTGTACTCATTACTTGTTTATCCCCATGTGCAGGTAGATCGAATTTTGTACTCATTACTTGTTTATCCCCATGTGCAGGTAGATCGAATTTTGTACTCATCAGTTGTTTATCCCCATAATTATGGTTTCATTCCACGTACCCTGTGCGAGGATAATGACCCATTGGATGTGCTGGTCATCATGCAGGTAGTATAAATTTGTGGTTATTTTCGCTTTCTGCATCTCCTGTATATTATTATTATTATGTATATCCCGAGTGCGATTTTTTTGCTCATTCAAGTTGAAGATTGCTTTGGTAAATGTTATTAAGAGGATGTATGCTTTTTGGAAAATTTGCAGGAACCTGTTTATCCAGGATGCTTTCTCCGGGCTAGAGCCATTGGTGTGATGCCTATGATTGATCAGGTGTGTACAAGTTAATCTTCTTAGAAACCAATTCTCTTGGAGGTTGGAATCTAACAGATGTTTCTAAGCGACGTACCTCAATTCTTCCATTATACTACAGGTGTACTGTGAATTATTGAAGTTCCTTTTTTTGGAAAGGGAGAACAATATGCTGAACTCTTTTCGAATTAAGTGATATAAGCGTTCAAACATCCTCTTGTTTATATATACTAGCATTAATGTGCATTATAGGTGCAACAAATGACCTTCTCTATCTATAGTGTCGTCTTGTAACACAATCGCTTGAGCAAAGAATGATCTCTCTATTGGTACTGTAACTTTGATTTCTCTTGAGAAGCTAATATAATCTATTGAATGAAGTTAGGTCATGCAAGCTGTGTCCTTGCTTGAAAAGTTATAAAGCTGAAACTGTTCTTTCCATTTTAATTATTTGATGGATTTTTTTCTATCCTTTCCTATACACTCTTCCCGAAGGGTGTGCAATTGCTGATTAATATTTAAGTTCCATTTCTATGGCAGGGAGAAAAAGATGATAAGATAATTGCTGTGTGCGCTGATGACCCCGAGTACCGCCATTACAGAGACATTAAGGAGCTTCCTCCACATCGTTTAGCAGAAATTCGACGCTTCTTTGAGGATTGTATCCTTCTGCATTTTAATTTCAACATGTCTAACTCTCTGTTCCTCTTAGATCAAACACAGTCGGCTCTATTTTGAGTTCCATTTTATAGGTCTTGTTTGATGTGCTTCGTCACGTCTTATTTATAGCTTCCAGCCTAGGTCTTTTGTTGTTGTTTCTTGACAGCATCCAGACAAGAAAAATGAGAACAAGGAAGTTGCTGTGAATGATTTCCTTCCTGCGGCTACTGCTGTTGAAGTTATCCAACACTCAATGTAAGCAAGCTTCATAATTTTACTGGTTTGGGTACTACATAACGCTATTTTACAGTTATGGTTTTGCTAGAGAATAGGCGAGATCTAAACCCTCACATGTATCTTATCTTTGACAGGGACTTGTATGCTACATACATCGTTGAAAGTCTACGACGGTGAAAAGTGCGACAACGAATGAAAAATGCAACTGCTTTTGCTGTGGAAAACATAAATTCAAAAATGTGCAAATAATAGTGCTAAATTCAAGTTAGGGATTGTTCATGTTAGTACTGGTAAAACCAAGCGATACCTTATCTATATCGCGTTGAAATTTTGAGAATTATTAAATACCAGCAAGACTTGTCGATAGGTATTTTCGAAAATGTTTCTGGCTCATGATGCATGTAGCATATAATTTATTTTTGGATGGAAAAATTATTACATTTCCCCATGTTGGAAAGAGCAAGTTGATCCAATATGGACGCTTCCCGACTAATTATTTCAAGTAATTTTCAGATGTATGTACTTGACTCTGCCGATACCTTTTTCGAGTGTGTGTAATTTGATATATTTGGTTTGTACGTTTTTGCTGGTTTTGTCACACGATTTATTGCAATTGCATTTAACATAAATGATGTAATTAGATTGTACAGTGTTTGATCCGGTGAGGCTGTTCTGCATGGGTGCTTGGTTACATAAATTTATCTCTTATAGAAGTTATTATAAAATACATATTAGAATATATTAAAATTTATACTCTGTCTGGGTCACATTAGCCCTATGTTGATTGTATTTAGTATATTTTCTCTCCATAGGCACAGCCACTTCCGTGAGGTTTGATCTTGTGCTTCGCTAATAAGACCTATCCTCAGATTTGATCTTGTGACTCGCAAATGAGACCCATCCTCAACCAGTATAATAAAATCATAAATAGATTTTAAAATATATTATAATTAATTAATGTTGAGGTCCTATTCTCAATATTTGTTAATGTTGAGGCGCTATTCTCAAATATTTTTCTTTGCCTCTGAAGTGAGATTTAATATTGAGGTGCTATTCTCAATATTTGTTCTCTGCCTCGGAAATTTGAGAGTTAATGTTGAGTTATGTACATTTTTTATTACAATGAAATCAATTGATATAATGCGATAAAGTATTCACATCAATGTTAATATTATTGATAAAGTATTCATGTCACTATTACAATATAATTATTGTATTATCTAAATCACATTGAGACTTTGATAAATCATAACTATATTATATCAAATAAAAATCTTATACATCTCTTTTCCACCATCATATACTCCTAACCTAGAAATCTTCCAAATCAAATAATTGGAAAACAATTTATCAATGCATAGTCTCATAATCAAACAATTGGAAAACAATTTACCAATGCATAGTCTCATAATCAAACAATTGGATAACAATTTACCCATGCATAGTCTCATAACCTCATTAGTTAGAGATCCATATGCATAGTCTCATAACCTCATTAGTTAGAGATCCATAGGCTCTTGAACTACTAGGGAACATCACCTACACTTTACACTTTATCCTTTGTGTGTGGAGTGTGGGCCTCTTAAACCATAAGATTGTTAGGTTGAACATTAGGTATCCCTTTGTGAACATTAGGTATCCATATGTGAATATATGCATCTGTCTTATTGAGGTACCCACCTAGGTGCTTGCATATGTGAAGGTGCTTGCTTAGTTCTTTGGGAAGACATTTCAGATATAATGTTTGCAAATACCAATCTTACATTTGTTGCGAATAATACTAGACTCTATATTAATCTTTCTTTTTTTACATGCTCTTGCTTATACCTTTTGATCTCAATGTTGGATCTATCTTGCACACATGATTCCTCGTAAATTAATTGTTGACTTTATTTCTTTCTTCAATGGTGGCCAAATAATTTTAGTGAATGCTAGTTATATCTAGGATTTTTTCTATTTGGAAAAATGCAAGACAACCTATTTCACTCCAATGCTAGTGGTGGGGTTTTTTTTTTACTTGCTACCTCTTTATTCACCAACACATTTTCTTCTATTCTTTTAGGTTTTGATAAATGTGTTTCTTTTTTAATAAGATGAAACACTTTTGCCTCGTTCTAAATATCACGACACTTAGGTCATGTGACTTGACATATACCTCAATAATTTGATATAGAAATAACAATCTTATTAAATTAACTTGCTAATCATGGCTTCTTTAGATTATGGCTTCTTTTATAGTAGATTGCAATTATATATGGTCACTATTGTATAATTAATATGGTTGATCTTAATGGATGTTGTCCTCAATATGACTCTCCTCTCTCATTGATAGATGGGTGAAACCAATTTTAATTTTAGACTTCTCTCAAAACCCTAATAGTCAATTAAGCCATGTTACTTTTAAAATATGAGAGGTTGCAAACATGATTGGCAATGGACTCATAGAAGATATGCTTTTATTTAAGTCTGTTGATACAATGAGTTGATCCCCTTGGCAAGGTAGTCATGCAACTGTTATTGTTACATAACACAAGCCTTATATTTTGATAGAATGGGTAGTGTTCTTAAGCATTTGTTGCAAATTGAGCAATCTTTATTTGCGTAGACCCTAGTTATTCACACATCTCTTTGAAGATGTGTTTGTATCACCCATATAAGGTAGAATGTGAGAAAGATGGGTTATGCAAAGTGAAAATATGATGAATGAGGTAGGTAATGAAAGCTTAAAAGTATTGGTGACATCCCTTCTCATGATAAAGGGTTTCACAAATAATTGCTAAGGTTTGAAGGTTGAGAATTCAAATTATCCATAGTCTTCAATTTTCCTTGTCTACGTTTCGAGTCTAAGTATAAAACAAGCCTCATCTTCACGCTGAACCTACAAAGAAGAGAAGAAAATAAAGGTAATAAATAGGGAAATAAATTGCTAGGGTGTCAAGGGAGGCACATGTCATTTCCATTAAGAAAATGACTTACCATGTCCAATTACTATATTTAGCCACAATGTTAGAGGGAGAATTTAAAGGGAGTGAAATAAATAAGAGTGAGGGAGGAGAATGTTGTATGAACTCCTAGGCTAAGGTTGACAATGATTTGAAGTTGCGGGGAGAAGGGAGGGCGAGTTTGGGGTGGGGTGGGGTGTCATTATCATGTACAAAAGAGGGCGAGTTGGGGTGGGGTGTCAGTATCATGTACAAAAGTTAGTTCAAGGATACTTTCCATTTACTTAATTTCATGAGGGGGTTTCAAAGAATATAGTTTTGTTTTTTCAATGGAAACAACTCAATGATGTTCTTATGATGAAATATTGTTCTCATGATCAGCATAGTTTATATTAGTAGCATGCATATTACTAATAAAATTAACATAATTTACAATAAAATATTGATAGATTTGAGATACTTGTCTACCTTATGAATCAACCGTTTTAGGATAAGAGGCCCAAACGTTGATCCATTGTTTTAGTCAATACATAGTTGTCCATAGAAAAAAACCATGAATATTTAAATTGAGATAGGTAGTAGGTTCTGTTCCATAGAAAAAAACCATGAATATTTAAATTGAGATAGGTAGTAGGTTCTGTTGTATCTTGAGAAATTTCATTTGTCATTGGGTATTAAAGTCACGGTGGATGCGCAAGTCCCCTTTCAATAAAAGTAAGTTGTTGGTCACTTGGTACATATATGGTGCTCCTTGAATGACTTCAATCTTGATGGTTGAGTTGGAAGATTAGGAGGAGGGTGACCTTGAGTTGGAAGCAAGTTCCCTTTCAATAAAAGTAAGTTGTTGTCACTTGGTACCTATATGGTGCTCGTTGAATGACTTCAATCTTCATGGTTGTTGGAAAATTAGGAGGATGACCTTGAGTTGTAATTAAAATTTCAGACCTTTAACCCAAAATTCCCATAGTAGATGACACATGATAAACCTTAAATATAGTTTACTCAAAAGATAGAAACTCTAATCTACTTAAGATTCGATTCCCAACTGTAAGTAGACGAATTGAATCTATTGATCTAGGAGGATTTCCACATTCGATAAATCAAGAAGGTCCCAATTTCTATTGAGATTCACCTGCACAATGAGAGCTCAAACAAAGCTTTTTGATGCAATTTCAATCAAATCAAATGGATGCTGTATGCAAAAGATATGGTTCGTTGAAATTTTGGGCAAACAAGCAAATAGATGTTTGGTATAGATTCTATGCTCTTGTATTTTCATTTTTATTGTAATGAAAAAATAATGCAATGTTAAATTTCCTGATCCCTAACAATTTTGGCCAATAACTACCTAGCAAATTCCTTGTAATATTTAATTATTATGGAGATTTACTGAATAAAAGACAACTGTGATTTTCACATGTAAAACAAATATAATAGTGGAAGCAAATCAAATCTCATCAATCTCAATCACATTCCCACACTTACAAGGGCTCCCTTCTTGGGACAATGACCCTCTAAAGAAGAATACAATACGAGAAATAAACCTATAATTGATCCAATTGATCAAACCCTTGACCTATCCTTTGATCTCTTGGTTGATCTAGATCCTTCCCTCACTGCACCTTGCACTCTTCCTCGAACCTTACACATTTGAATATAATTCCTCCAACCAATCACTGACATCTCATTCTCACGTGTCTTGTGCTCAAGGTGTGTCTTCTCCTTTAATATAGACTTCCTTTTATAAGTTTAAGTTATTGATTGAAAGCATAACACTAATTTTGAAAGCAATTGACCGTTGAGACTATCTCAACATCACTTAAGATCAATGGTTGAGATTCATCTAATTCACATGTGGCTTGCCCATTCATCACTTAACATCTAATGGTTGAGATTCATCTAATTCACTTCTTCTTATAAATTTCAATTACTTTAATTATGAAAGTAATTGCTAAGGCTAAGGGTCAATTAGGTGACTTCCACGCACCTTGATAGTTATGCCAATGTGGAAGTACCTACACGAGCTACATACACCAACACACCCTCATAGCAAGGAAGTTCCTTCCTAAAGAGCCACCTAGAATTGGCTATCCCTTCGGTCTCGACACAATATCCCATGGACCATCCTTCACCATGGACTTCCTCCAAACCTTGTGGTTTGCTGCCTCTTCAATGATGCTACTTAACAATTCCATGTAGTTTGGAAACTTCTTTGGAGGCTTGCTCTCCCTAGATGTGCTCCTAGAAGCTTCAATATGCCCCTGAGCGTCCCTCAATGTATGCTCAAACCACTTGCGTCTCCTGATAGAGTTGGAAGAAGCTAAACCTTCTTTTTAGAGTGTAGAACTTGAGGAAAGGCGATTTGTAAACTACCGTGGATATTCAAATGGGTAGTCTGTCACAACATATTTGATAATAATACATTAAAATACCGTATTTTTACATTTACAGTTTTATCAAAATTCTAGATCTATAGATTTCACTGTAATTAGTGCATGCATGTGAATGGAAGTTATGCAAAAAATTAGAGAACGACAAAATAAGCTCACACGCACATAAGACACAAGATATATTCAAATGGGTAGTTTGTCACAACATATTTGATAATAATACATTAAAATATCGTATTTTTACACTTACAGTTTTATCAAAATTCTAGATCTATAGATTTTACTGTAATTAGTGCATGCATGTGAATGGAAGTTATGCAAAAAATTAGAGAACGACAAAATAAGCTCACACGCACATAAGACACAAGATATGCTCTCTGGGAAATCCTTTTGGGAGAAAACCTAGCTGGAAGGTGAGACCGCTTCACTCTCTTTCTTTGCCTGGAAATATATCTACAGGTACAAAGACGTAATGCTTGTGGCCCGTGAGCTACTACAGTGCACAGATCCTCTGTGTGTGCTATAATTCCTATCTCTATTGGCTATCTTTGCTCAACGATGGAACAAAATGCTCTTGAAAAAAATTGAATGCCTCTTCTTCTTAGTGGCCCGGTTATAACACAACCCGGTAGCCTACTAGTGGTTAAGTTTGACTACAACTCTTAAATAGAGTTACAAAATAGACTCTTCTAGAGTATTTTACATCAAAAACATGTGGCTAGCCCCTTTTCCATGAATAATGGGAGTTGGTGCGACATCCTCACGAACTATAGGTGTGAAAACATGAAGGCCAACTTCTGAGTGGCATAACTTTTGCATACAGACTCCGATTGACACGCTTCTTGCACCGTTGGAAAGATCTCTATGTGTAGAATAGCATAAAAAGGCGCTAGGTTAAAGTGGAAAATTTTTACCTCCAAAAAACGTTGTTTGATGCCTCAAAACACTCTTGGAAGGTTTCAGACCACGTGTCCCGCCGGTAAAAATTGTCCCGTGAGTTGATTCCTCCACTTTTTCCACTCCAACTGCATCGAGATGGATGACAAACAATATAATGATCCAATACAAATCAAAATGTTTGCACCTAGAGGGATTTGATCCCTCTCGGCGCATGATAGATTCGGGGTTAAGATGGATCTATGTTGGTTTCAGTGGTGTGTGACCATGGAAGATTTGTTGAACATCTAATTACTATGATCATGTTAAATATGGTGAATATGTCTAATATTAATATGGTTATTTTAATCTTAAATTTTCCCCGCTACCTCATTTTGTTGACATGATAAAGTCTATTGATAACTTGAATGATTAAAAATGATGCAACAAAAATTTTGAATTCAAATTTACAATGCAACAATGTTGAATGATAGAAAATGTGAAAAATAAGAATGCAACCAATTGCAATTAGTCTCCATTTTGATCAATATCAAACTATTTTCTTCTACTATTTTTACTGTCAAACCTGTTTTGTCATTTTTTCATATGGATCATATGAAAAAGGGCAGTTGAAATAACATACCATTCAAATCTTTAAGTCAATCTATTATAGTAAACGTCATACCTTGTCTCTATTACTCTCCAATATTAATAATAGCTCTCTAAAGTCAATCATTGTGACTCTTTGAGTATTAAACCCCAAGTAAGTTTCAATGGTTGTTTTCTATTACCTCATTTTGAATGCAAAGTGACTAACAATGTTGAATGATGGAAAATGAGAATAATAAGAATGAAGTCAATTACCAATAGTTTACATTTTTAAAAAGCAAACATTTCAGGTAAGTGAACGTTTTATTTAAGATGAAAATTCAAGTATTTTATTTATGGTTGAATTACTGTAACACAAAAATCAATGCACATCGTCAATAACTTCTTTTTACGCTTACACTGAAATCACTGTACTCTATTAATCTAATTACATTGAAATTAATGTACATCATACATCTAGTTACATCAAATCAAGAATCAACATCTACACTGAAATCAAAACATCTAGTGGAAGCATTCAAATAGAATTAGAAATCAACATTTGCACATAAATCAATGCATCTAGTGCAAACAGTAAAATATGTTAGAAATCAACATCTACAGTGAAATCAAAGCATTTAGTGCAAGTAATCAAATGAGATTAGAAATAAACATCTACATTGAAATCAATGCATCTATTGCAATCAATCAAATCAACAACTTCACTGAAATCAATGCATCCAGTGCAATCCATCACATAGTATTAGGGATCAACATCTACACTGAAATCAGTGCATCTAGTGTAAGCAATCTAATAAAATTAAAAATCAACAACTACATTGAAATGAATGCATCTAGTGTAGTCAATCACATAGGATTAGGATCAACAACTACATTGAAATCAATGCATCTACTTCAGTGAATAACATTGTATCTCCCCTCCCTCTCTCCCCCATATATCTCTGCCTCTCTTATTTCCTCTCTCTCCCCACCACCTATATATACCCCCCTCCATATTTCCTTATTAATCTCTCTATTATACCCCCTCAAACACACATGCTATCTCTCTTCATATCTCTCTATCTATCCCTCCTTCCCTCTCCCTACCTCTCTATTCTTCTCTCATCCTCTCCCAATCATCTATATTTATATCTCCCTCCATCTCTCCTCCTTTGTATTTCTATCTCACCCCCCAAACACACATGCTATATCTTTCTCCAAAAATATCTATCTCTCCCTCCCCCCATCCCTCTGTCACTGATATGAAATTGGAGGATAACTACCTCTTCTAAAAAACCGACCATCCTTTGATGCTTTACAAGTAAACAAAATGGGTCTTAAAAGGTAAACAAGTTTCACAACCTCTTCAAGATGGTGAGTTTGGTTTTCACATTACCTTTAAAAAGTAACACATTCATATGCAACTCAAAATGACAAACATGAAGTCTAGAAGAAACCAACATTTGATGACAGAGTTCACCCCTCCTAGGCTACGTCTTCAGGCCTGCTCCAATAGCTAGACCACTTTATTGATTTCAATAGAAAATGAGTACATACAAGTTGTTGACATTAGAGTGGTTTGTTTCTTCTACAAAGAAACATTATCCTACAAAGAATTCTTACTCCAAAAATATGACTCCCTACAACAAGTCATGAGAATGTCAACATAAAAAGGACTCACACAATAGGTCCTTGTACTGCACTTGAAATCCAAGCACAAAAATACATACAACAACTCCACATTGAAGTATTGAAAAGAGCTTCTCTCATGAAAACATGTTGAGAAAAGACTAAAAAGAGCTTCTCTATTGAAGTAAAAACTGTTGTAGATGAAATTAGAATGTTGGAAAACCTCTGGCTAGGTTCTCTCCATGCTCAAAATGCCTTCAAAATGCTTCAAAACATTGATTGTCTCTGGCACTAAAAGACTTGATCCTGCAAAAATTCCATCATAAAGTGCTCAAATAAGAAAAATGAGGCTACCATTGAGTTTAGGATGCTAAAAAACTCGCATAGGCTCTTCTTGAGCTAATAAAGGTGAAAAATTGAGCAAGTTATGCTTCTCTAAGCCAAGCTCTGCTATCTGTCCTGCAATTTGGCCAAACCTGCTAACTGTCATGCGAATTCTCCCTTTACAAAATCCGCCAAGCGACAAATTCACCCACAAAAGGTGCATTTTTCACCTAATTGAATTTCATCAAAACCCCTATGCATAAAATCAAGGCCACATGACGCCCATAAGGCCGGGGGCTAGGGCCAATGGTCCGCCCCCACCGGATTTGGCTTCTTTTAAGTCAGGGCGTGGTCATATCGTGGCGATGTGGTCGCGGGTCGGGGCCAACTTCCCGCCCCTGCTGCCAGAGCTCCTGGGTAATGGTGGCACCCTGGCTATATGGCTGGGGGTTGGGGCCAATTGCCCGTGCCCTACCGCATACCTCTTTCTTCGGTCATATGTGTATCGATGGGAACATGGGCCAGGGCCTACAACCCCGCCCAATCCGCCACCTCTCTGCTACAATCCTGTGGAGTCCCATAGATCCAGGGGCCAGGGCCAAGTGCCCAGCGTCGCTACCTTCTGCCCTACCTTCTTAACCCATATGGTTAAGAACCAATGTGATGATCCAACTGCAAAACACAGATTTTGGTGGTGGCAGGTCGAGGGGTTGAAATCCATCAAGGCCTTCAGGCCTATATATAATTTTTTTTACCAATGAGGAGGCGCCGTGTGGCGACCTCTGATTGGGCCACATGGCAGCCTCCTATTGGACCACCAAAATAACCCCAACCAATATAATGATGCCAAATCATCTGTGTATGGAAAGACACTTGGCAGGATCTGATTGGCCCCACCGTACGCCCAGTTGGAATGTCGACATCAACATGATGTCAGCAGTACAAACTACCTAGTCAGCAGCCCAGTCAACCCATCTACAAATTGTTTAGTTGTTGGTCAAAAAATTCAGAACATCGTAACTTCTTCATACAATGTCAGATTGAGGCGATTCAAGCGTCGTTGGAATTTGGACGACGAACACTACAACTTGACACCAATTTCAGGAGATTTTGAGTACTTTAATTTTTGAGCCTATTTTTGATCTCCGGATCATACCTCCCCACTGGGAACTTTTGGACCCAAATTTTTTATCTTGAATTAGTAAATAAGTGAGGAAAAAACTGATCAAATTTCCTAATCTAATTCATTCTTGTTATGTTTGAATGGTGCCTTCGAGCTCCAATCAAGGTACTCCACCTTGCCTCTGCATGAAGTCCTTATCTTCCTGTCAAGAATTAAGCAACAATTCTTCTAAACATTTAGGAACAAAAACTTCGATGGATGGAATTTGAACATTCTCTCCAAAACCATCTTTCTTTGGCTCAAAAAAACTTAATCTTGAAGTCCCTTGTTGTTGAAGACAAACTTGATCTTCCACTTGGAAATCATAAGCAACTCAATGCTTGCCATGCACTGATTCATACTTTGCTTTATTTTTCTCAAGCTGCACTTGTACTATTAGGTACACTGCCTGCATTTGTTCAATACCATACTTAGCTTTGTCCACATAATCATGGTCATATTCTGCACAATCTTTATCAAAGATGAAATTCACAAACAAGCTTCACATCGAAACACTTGGATCAGTGAGTGCTTGACACAATTGTAGAAATACTGGATGACATACAAATACTCATCAAGAACATTCCTCAAACAATTGGAATCATCATCAAGCCAAAACAACATAACATGTCAAAGAAAACACACTTGTTTCAGATAAGTGATTGTACATGACTTCAATTTACAAAGTACCCAAACGAGAATATACAACAAGTATTTGCAATTTTACAAAGCAAGCAAACTATACAAAATAGTCTTCCCATTCTTTGCCTATCCCAGGCTTATGGGTTCTCTTTCTACACTAGCTCTGCTTTGAAGGCTGCTTCAAGAACTACACCAATTTCCTCTTTGCCACCTGTCGCTTTCCTGGTAGTGGATCACATGACCTCTTAGTTCTTCTTGGAACGAAGTTCTGGATGAAGTTTCAAGCACTTTTCAATCCAGTGCCCATTCATGTTATAATGGGTACAAAAATGCTTTCACTTTCCCATTGACAAGGAAGTCTTCAAACTTGAGAGAGGTTCCTGATGATTTTTTCCAAGGATTTGGTCCATTCTTTTGACCATCACCATATGTTTCTTACACTCAGCCACACAATGGTCAACTACATCACAAAATGTGCAAGGAAACATGTCCCATAAATAATCAAAATCACCAACATTTCTAAAATCCCCATGACACTTGTACCTGTCCTTTGGGCTATGAATTTGACGACGAGGACTGGAATTTGCATCTCCCTTGAAACCTTCATCTTTCTTTGGAGAAAAATTTCTATTATCACTACCATCATTGTGTGACATATCATCACTTGATGATTTCTTTGCCTCAAGAATTGATCCAAGTGGATATTGGTGGCCACCCGCCTATTCCACTTGGGGCCCCACCATTTTCTCTTCTAGTTTTTCAGTTTTGGCACAACTTACAATTTATAGCAGTTTTTCGGGTTCTGGACTTCCGGAGCCGTTTTGAGGCCCTAAACAACATTTTTTGGGCATCATTTGTTTGGTAAATATTATTCCTTTCCAGAATCAATATTCGTAGCAATAGATGTATTCCTCGGATAGATCTTTCTAATGATGTATCATACGCGTCAAACGAAGATCGTATGCTGAAGTTACGTCCCCAGGAAGTAGAAACACCAATTTACCCAAATGGGGCCCATAGCTTTGGCGCTTCATCTCCTAGGGTTAGGTTTTTGGACGTTTAGAGTTCTCCATTGTTTCTCAATAATAAATAGGCCCTAGAGCCTCATTGTAACACAGTTCAGAGCTCTGTAGCCGCAACATCTCTTCTCAGAGATTCGCTACCAGTACCCTAGCTAGTTTATTTCCATTCTGTCTGTAAGAAAATTTCAGTTATTTGATATTAATGAAATGAAGTGTTATTTCTACTGCATCTTTGTATTTGTGGTTATATGTGTATTCTGTTGCGTTTCTGCATAAATTCGGATCAGTGGTTTCAGAGCAGTCTGCTTTTTCTCGATCCTTCTTTGCCTGTCCCCAACAAGGTCAGGGTATAAGGAGTTAGGGCTTGATCTGGTGGAACCTTTGCAAGATCAGCCTCGCAAACCCTGATGAATGCCCATGGGGAACGAAAAGAAATATGAAGGAGCAGGAGATCCTATAAAAATATTGCTCGAGGAGGCCCTCGAAAAACAAAGGAACGCGATGATGGATAACTTTGCCCAGATCCTTCAACAACTGCCCACCGGCGGCGCATCTTCATCCAGCAGCCACTCTGGAGGCGCGACTCCCTTTAAGGTACAAGTAAACTTTGACATTCCCATATTTGAGGGTCAAATAGATGCAGATGTCGTAGATAGATGGTTGAATATATTAGAAGGATATTTCTCGGTTCATGACTTTTCCGACCAGGAGAAGATTATTTTTGCACTCCTCAAAGATACCCCCCATGTCAAGGACTGGTGGGAAACCTACTCTGAGAAAAAGGAAGAGACAAAACCCTCTCTGTTCTTAGCCGTACCCACTTGGAATTCTTTCCGAAATTCCATCAAGGAACAATACTATCCCGTGGGGAGCTATGAGGACAAGTACATATAATGGACCACGCTACGACAACAAAGGGATCAAGATGTGCATGAGATGACGAATTTGTTCCATACCCTGCGCACAAACGGTTGGGTATCAAAGATTCAGAGAAAAATTTGGTGCTAAAGTATCGCGGTTGTCTGCACAGATACATTTAGGAGGAAATGGAGTTCCTTGACATCTCCTCACTTGGTACGACATATCGGTATGCTGCTAAGATTGAGAAGAAATTCAAACAGAAGAAGCAAGACTTTGGATATGCGAATAAAAAGCAAGGGAAAGGTTCCCCCAAACTGCAAACCAAAGGAAAAATCCAAGGCATGGCAACCCAAGACAACCTGCCAAAGCCGCAAGCAAAGAAAAACACCGTGAAGCCAAAGAAGGACATGGGAAAGTGGTGTGAGTTCCATAAGAGCTCCACTCACAACACAAGTGAGTGTCAGGCCAAGCAGTCACTGGTGGCCGAGATGAGGGCTTCTGAATCAGATGCATGCTCCGACTCTGAATCAAAACCTGACAAGGGGAATGACAAAGGGAAGCAGATTATTGATGCGGAGCCCAACGCCACTGTTGCCACTACGAAGATCCAGAAGGAGGAACCAGTAGATCTAGAGGAGGCAGAGCGTCTCTTCCACTCCCAGATGTGAGTAAAGGGTTCCCGGCTACAGTTCATTGTCGACAATGGGAGCCAAAAGAACCTCATTTCAGCAGATGTAGTGAAGTGGTTGAGTTTTCCGACCACAATGCACCCACAACCATACACCATCGGGTGGCTTCACCACGGACGGGATCTCCGCATCAGCCAACAGTGCTGCCTTCCCTATAGCATCAAGCCTTTCACAGATGAGGTATTCTGTGACATTGCTCCTATTGATGTTTCTGATGTATTATTAGGCCAACCATACTTGTGGAAGCGACATGCTGTGTATGAGTCCTAGCCTCGCGCTGTTATTGTTACTTTGGGAAATAAGTTGTACAATATACCAGAGGTACCACCGCCTCCCACTATCTCTTTGGTTACTGCAAAACAATGCAGTAAGCTCATTTCCCAAACCAGGAAATTTGTTTTCCTGATGATCTGCCCCAGGCCAAGAAGAATATTGTGGCCACAACCTCCAGACATGGCTCCTCTGCACGACAAAAACAAATGGACAAGGTTATGGAGGAGTACGAGGACATCTTCACCTCACCCACAGGGGTGCCTCTACACTGTTAGGTCAAGCACCCCATTGACCTGACCCCAGGTGCACTGCTACCCAATGGACCAATCTATAGGTGCTATGTTATGGATAATGATGAAATCAAGAGGTAGATTCAGGAGCTGCTGCAGAAAGGTCACATCCGGCCAAGTTCATCGCCCTGTGGGAGCCCGATCGTGTTGGTACAGAAGAAGGATGGGACTTGGAGACTTTGTATTGACTATCAGGCGCTAAACAAGATCACTTTCCGGAATAGGTACCAGATCCCATAGATTGATGACCTCATGGACGAAATCAAAGGGGAAAAATATTTCAGCAAGATCGACTTGAAGTCTGGGTATCACCAGGTACCAATCGAACCCTCTGATCTATGGAAGACTGCCTTCAAAGCCAAGGAGGGCCTTTTCGAATGGCTCGTCATGCCTTTCGGGTTGACTAATGCTCCCGCAACCTTCACGAGGTTGATGGATGACATCTTGCGTCCATTCACCAACTCATTTGTAGTGGTGTACTTGGATGACATTATGATCTTCAACCAGACTTGGGAAGAGCACCTCCACCACATCCGAGAAGTCCTCCAAACACTACGGCAACACAAGTTATGTGCCAATTTGGAGAAGTGCACTTTTGGCATGACCTAGGTTCAATATCTGGGATACATTATTGATGAAAGGGGGGTGCATGTGGATACAACCAAGATCCAAGTCATTCAGTATTGGCCAGCCCCAACCACTATAACAGAGCTTCACAGCTTTCTGGGTCTTGCTAATTTCTACGGCAGGTTCGTGTTGGGATTCTCTCATATCACTTGGCCCTTGAGTCAAGTCACCAAGGGAGGAGCGAAAGAAAATTCTTTTGGTCAGAATCTCAACATAAGACGTTCGTAGAATTGAAATATCGCCTCTGTTCTGCCCCAGTGCTCACATTACCAAACTTGCAACAAGCATTTGAGATCGAGATAGATGATTCTGACTATGCTATTGGGGTAGTTCTTACTCAACAGGGGCATCCAGTGGCATATCACAGTGAGGCATTGTCTGACACAGTTCACAAGTATCCCACTTATGACAAAGAAATGTATTCCATTGTGCAGGCTTTTCGACAATGGAAGCATTACATTTTGGGGATGGAAAAAATTATCCACACAGATCACCGACCCCTGCAGTTCATATAGACACAAGGGAAGTTGTAGAATGATTGCCATCAGAAGTGGTCCACATATCTGCAACAATTTATTTGAACATCAAGTACAAGAAGGGTAGCACCAATAATGTTGCCGATTGCCTCAGCCGACCACCGATCGTGGCCATAATCATAGTTCTCAACTCTTGTGGGCACGAGACTTCTGATTGGCCGCTTCTCTACAAGAGCGATCCAGAATTCAACCACACATACAAGGCACTCTTGGGGGGTACGCAAGTTCCAAAATTACACCTCCAAGATGCATTGTTATGTCACCTGGGACACATTTGTGTTCCTTCAAGCAAGCGTGCCTAGATGATATGGGAAGCGCACTACAAGCGAGTCGCCGGGCATTTTGGGGTCGAGAAAATAGTGGCAGTATTGCAGAAGTATTTCTATTGGTTGAACCTTCAATAGGATGTCAGGAAGTACATCAGATCCTACACTATTTGCGCCATTGCCAATCAGACAATCAAGAAGCAAGGGCTCTATACTCTGCTACCTACTCCTTGCCGACCTTGGGAATCCATCTCCATGGATTACATGTCAAGCCTTCCTTCTACTAAGCATGGAAACGATTGTGTTTTCGTGGTCATCGATAGATTCTCGAAGATGGCCATTGTGGTGGCCTGCAAGAAGAATATCACAGCAGAAGCCACTGCTAAACTCTTCTTTGAATGAGTGTGGGTTAACTTTGGGATCCCACAGTCTATCATATCAGATTGCGACAGCTGGTTCCTCAGCACATTTTGGTCCAGCCTCTGGTTAATGTTGGACACCAAGCTCACCAAGTCCACAACTTTCCATCTCCAAATTGATGGCCAGACAGAGGTCGTCAACATGATTGTACACATTCTGTGCATGTACAATTCAAAGCATCCATGCACATGGGATGAGAGCCTCCCCTATGTACAACATAGTTATAATCGGGCTCTCCACATCTCAACCAGCCACAACCCCTTTCAGGTGGGCTTGGGATTCCAACCACTATGTCCCATTGACGTAGTCATGCCATTTGCGGCTACTTTGACCGATTCGGCTCATGTCCTGTCTAAAGCTGACAAAGCGAACAACTTCGTCGAGCACATCTAGCACATCCGCCAATAGGTTCATGACATATTGTATAGAGCCAATGCTAAGTACAAGAAACAACATGATCAACATCGGGTGCTACACAACTTCCAGGTGGGCGACAAAGTGTGGCTACATTTGCAGAAGGAGCGCCTCACTGGACCCCACTACAAGATTTTCCCGCTCCGATATCGGCCGTACACCATCAATAAGGTTGTAGGGAATAATGCCTTCGAGCTCAGTATTCCACCATTCCTTGGTCTGCACCCAGTATTAAATGTAGACCGCCTTCGTCCCTACTTCCCACCTCCACTGGACACCTCTGACATTGCAGAAGAACTCACACCAAAAGACTTAAACCCAGACTGCATAGAACAGGCCACCACAGATTGTATCATGGACATGAAAATCAAGAAAAATCTCCAACGGAAGATCCAACTGTATCGGGTTATCAAAGCTGTCCAACTCCTGCACTAAGGCAAGTGGTTCACCAGGGACCAAGTTCAGCAGAAGTTTCCTCATCTCATGGAGCAACTCAACGCAATGGGGACCATTGCTTCCTAAGGGGGGAGGAATGATCTAGGTGGATATTGGTGGCCACCCGCCTATTCCACTGGGGCCCCACCATTGTCTCTTTCAGTTTTTCAATTTGGCACAACTTACTATTTATAGCAGTTTTTCGGGTCCTGAACTTCCTGAGCCGTTTTGAGGCCCTAAACGATGTTTTTTGGGCATCATTTTTTTGGTGAATATGATTCCATTTTGGAATTGATATTTGTAGCAATAGTTGTAGTCCTCAGATAGATATTTCTAACGATGTATCATACGCGTCAAACATAGATCGTATGCCGAAGTTACGTCCCCGGGAAGTTGAAACACCAATTTACCCAAATGGGGCCCGTAGTTTTGGCGCTTCATCTCCTAGGGTTAGGTTTTTGGACGTTTAGAGTTCTCCATTGTTTCTCAATAATAAATAGGCCCTCGAGCCTCATTGTAACACAGTTCAGACGTCTGTATTTGCCACATCTCTTCTCAAAGATTCGCTACTAGCACCCTAGCTAGTTTATTTCCATTCTGCCTGTGAGAAAATTTCAGTTCTTTGATATTAATGAAATTAAGTGTTATTTCCGCTGCATCTTTGTATTTGTGGTTATATGTGTATTCTATTTCCTTCTTGCATAAATCAGGATTAGTGGTTTCAGAGCGGTCTGCTTTTTCTCGATCCTTCTTTGCATGTCCCCAACAAGGTCGGGGAATAAGGAGTTAGGGCTCGATCTGGTGTAACCTTTGCAAGATCAGCCTCGCAAACCCTGACAGACGCCCATGGGGGATGAAAAGAAAGATGAGGGAGTAGGAGATCCTATCAAAATATTGCTCGAGGAGGCCCTCGAAAAAAAAAGGAACACGATGATGGATAACTTTGCCCAGATCCTTCAACGTCTGCCCACCGGCGGCGCATCTTCATCCAGCAGCTACTCTGGAGGCACGAATCCCTTTAAGGTACAAGTAAAATTTGACATTCCCATATTTGAGGGTTAAATAGATGTAGATGCCATAGATAGATGGTTGAATCTATTAGAAGGATATTTCTTAGTTCATGACTTTTCCGATCGGGAGAAGATTATTTTTGCACTCCTCAAAGCTACCCCCCATATCAAGGACTGGTGGGAAACCTACTCTGAGAAAAAGGACGAGACAAAACCCTCTCTGTTCTCAGCCGTACCCGCTTGGAATTATTTTTGAGATTCCATCAAGGAACAATACTATCCTGTGGGGCGCTATGAGGACAAGTATACAATGGACCACGCTGCGGCAACAAAGGGATCAAGATGTGCATGAGCTGACGAATCTATTCCATACCCTGCGCACAGATATGGGTATCAAAGATTCAGAGAAAAATTTGGTGCTAAAGTGTCGCAGTTTTCTGCATAGATACATTCAGGAGGAAATGGAGTTCCTCGACATCTCCTCACTTGGTATGACATACTAGTATGCTGCCAAGATTGAGCAGAAATTCAAACAGAAGAAGTGAGACTTTGGATTTGCGAATCAAAAGTAAGGGAAAGGTGCCCCCAAACTGCAAACCAAAGGAAAAAGCCAAGGCATGGCGGCCCAAGACAACCTTCCAAAGCCACAAGCAAAGAAAAACGCCGCAAAGCTAAATAAGGACATGGGAAAGTGGTGTGAGTTCCATAAGAGCTCCACTCACAACACAAGTGAGTGTCGGGCCAAGCAGTCGCTGGTGGCCAAGATGAGGGCTTTTGAATCAGATGCATGCTCTGACTCTGAATCAGAACCTGACAAGGGGAATGACAAAGGGAAGCAGATTATTGATGCGGAGCCCAACGCCACTATTGCCACTACGAAGATCTAGAAGGAAGAACCAGAAGATCCAAAGGAGGTAGAGCATCTCTTCCACTCCCAGATGTGGGTAAAGGGTTCCCCGCTACAGTTCATTGTTGACAATGGGAGCCAAAAGAACCTCATTTCTGCAGATGTCGTGAAGCGGTTGGGCTTGCCGACCAAGTGCACCCACAACCATACACAATTGGGTGGCTTCACCAAGGACGAGATCTCCGTGTCAGCCAGCAGTGCCGCCTTCCCTATAGCATCAAGCCCTTCACAGATGAGGTATTGTGTGACATTGCTCCTATTGACGTTTCTAATGTATTATTAGGCCAACCATACTTGTGGAAGCGACATGCTGTGTATGAGTCCTAGCCTCGCACTGTTATTGTTACTTTGGGAAATAAGTTGTACAGGATACCAGAGGTACCACCGCCTCCCACTATCTCTTTGGTTACTGCAAAACAATGCAATAAGCTCATTTCCCAAACCAGGAAATTTGTTTTCCTGATGATCCATCCCCAGGGAAAGAAGAATATTGTGGCCACAACCTCCATACATGACTCCTCTGCACGACAAAAACAAATGGACAAGGTTATGGAGGAGTACAGGGACATGTTCACCTCACCCACAGGGGCTCCTCTACACTGTTAGGTCAAGCACCCCATTGACCTGACCCCAGGTGCGCCGCTACTCAATGGAACGATATATAGGTGCTCTGTTATGGAGAATGATGAAATCAAGACGCAGATTCAAGAGCTGCTGCAGAAAGGTCACATTCGGCCAAGTTCATCGCCCTGTGGGAGCCCGATTGTGTTGGTACAGAAGAAGGATGGGACTTGGAGACTCTGTATTGACTATCGGGCGCTGAACAAGATCACTGTTTGGAATAGGTACCCGATTCCACAGATTGAGGACCTTATGGACCAACTCAAAGGGGAAAAATATTTCAGCAAGATTGACTTGAATTCTGGGTATCACCAGGTACCAATCGAACCCTCTGATGTGTGGAAGACTGCCTTCAAAGCCAAGAAGGGCCTTTTCGAATGGCTCGTCATGCCTTTCGGGTTGACGAATGCTCCCGCAACCTTCATGAGGTTGATGGATGACATATTGCATCCATTCACCAACTCATTTGTAGTGCTGTACTTGGATGACATTCTGATCTTCAGCCAGACTTGGGAAGAGCACCTCCACCACATCCGAGAAGTCCTCCAAACACTACGACAACACAAGTTGTGTGCCAATTCGGAGAAGTGAAATTTTGGCATGACCCAGGTTCAATATCTTGGATACATTATTGATGAAAGTGGGGTGCATGTGGATCTAGCCAAGATCCAAGACATTCAGGATTGGCCAACCCCAACCACTCTAACAGAGCTTCGCAACTTTCTGGGTCTTGCTAATTTCTACCGCAGGTTCGTGTTGGGATTCTCTCATATCACTTGGCCCTTGAGTCAAGTCACCAAGGGAGGAGCGAAAGAAAAATTATTTTGGTCAGAATCTCAACAGAAGGCGTTCGTATAATTGAAACATCGCCTCTTTTCTGCCCCAATGCTCACATTACTAGACTTGCAACACGCATTTGAGATCGAGATAGATGATTCTGACTATGCTATTGGGGTAGTTCTTACTCAACAGGGGCATCTAGTGGCATATCACAGTGAGACATTGTCTGACACAGTTCGCAAGTGTCCCACTTATGACAAAGAAATGTATTCCATTGTGCAAGCTTGTCGACAATGGAAGCATTACATTTTGTGGAAGGAAAAAATTATCCACACAGACCACTGACCCCTACAGTTCATACAGACACAAGGGAAGTTGCAGAACGATCGCCATCAGAAGTGGTCCACATATTTGCAACAATTTCATTTGAACATCAAGTAAAAGAAGGGTAGCACCAATAATGTTACCGACTGCCTCAGCTGATCATCGATCATGGCCATAACCACAGTTCTCAACTCTTGTGGGAACGAGACTTCTGATTGGATGCTTCTCTACAAGAGCGACCCAAAATTCAACCATACATACAAGACACTCTTGGGGGGTGCGCAAGTTCCAAATTTTCACCTCCAAGATGCATCGTTATGTCACTTGGGACACATTTGTGTTCCTTCAAGCGAGCGTGCCAAGATGATATGGGAAGCACACTACAGTCGAGTCGCTGGGCATTTTGGGGTTGAGAAAACAATGGCAGTACTGCAGAAATATTTCTATTGGCCAAACCTTCGACAGGATGTCGGGAAGTACATTAGATCTTTCACTACTTGCACCATTGCCAAACCGACAATAAAGAAGCAAGGGCTCTATACTCCGCTACCTACCCCTAGTCGACCTTGGGAATCCATCTCCATGGATTACATGTCAGGCCTTCCTTCTACTAAGCATGGAAATGACTGTGTTTTCGTGGTTGTCGTCAAATTATCGAAGATGGCTATTATGGCGTCCTGTAAGAATAATATCACAGTAGAAACCACTGCTAAACTCTTCTTTGAACGAGTGTGGGTTCACTTTGGGATCCCACAGTCTATCATATCAGATCACGACAGCAGGTTTCTCAACACATTTTGGTCCAACCTCTGGTCAATGTTGGACACCAAGCTCACAAAGTCCACAACTTTCCATCCCCAAATTGATGGCCAGACAGAGGTCGTCAACAGGATGATTGTACACATTCTGCGCATGTACAATTCAAAGCATCCACGCACATGGGATGAGAGCCTCCCCTATGTACAACACAGTTATAACCGACTTCTCCACAGCTCAACTGGCCACAACCCCTTTCAGGTGGGCTTGGGATCCTAGCCACTATGTCCCATTGATGTAGCCATGCCATTTGCGGCTACTCCGGCCGATTCGGCTCATGTCCAGTCTAAAGCTGAAAAAGAAAACAACTTCATCGAGCGCATTCAACACATCCGCAAAAAGGTTCATGACATATTGGATAGAGCCAATGCTAAGTACAAGCAACGATATGATCAACATCGGGTGCCACACAACTTCCAGGTGGGCGAAAAAGTGTGGCTACATTTGCAGAATGATCGCCTCACTAGACCCCAACGCAAGCTTTACCCGCTCTGATATGGGCCATACACCATCACTATGGTTGTAGGGAACAATGCCTTCGAGCTCAGTATTCCACCATTCCTTGGTTTGCACCCAATGTTAAATGTAGATCGCCTTCGTCCCTACTTCCCACCTCTACTGGACACCTCTGACATTGTAGAAGAACTCACACCAAAAGAGTTAAACCCAGACTGCATGGAACATGCCACCATAGATTGTATCATGGACATGAAAATGAAGAACACTCGCCAACGGAAGATCCAACTGTATCAGGTTGTCAAAGCTGGCCAACTCCTGCACCAAGGCAAGTAGTTCACTAGGGACCAAGTTCAACAGAATTTTCCTCATCTCATGGAGAAAGTCAATGCAATGGGGACCATTTATTCCTAAGGGGGGAGGAATGATCCAGGTGGATATTGGTGGCCACCCGCTTATTCCAATTGGGGCCCCACCATTGTCTCTTTTAGTTTTTCAGTTTTGGCACAACTTACTATTTATAGCAGTTTTTTGGGTCTTGAACTTCCAGAGATATTTTGAAGCCCTAAACGAAGTTTTTTGGGCATTGTTTGTTTGGTGAATATGATTTCATTTCAAAATTTATATTTGTGGCAAAAGTTGTAGTCCTCGGATAGATTTTTCTAACGATGTATCATACGCGTCAAACAGAGATCGTATGCCGAAGTTATGTCCCCGGGAAGTTGAAACACCAATTTACCCAACGGGGCCCATAGTTTTGGCGCTTCATCTCCTAGGGTTAGGTTTTTGGACGTTTAGAGTTCTCCATTGTTTCTAAATAATAAATAGGCCCTCGAGCCTCATTGTAACACAGTTCAGAGGTCTGTAGCCGCCACATCTCTTCTCAGAGATTTGCTACCAGCACCCTAGCTATTTTATTTCCATTCTGTCTGTGAGCAAATTTCAGTTCTTTGATATTAATGAAATGAAGTGTTATTTCCACTGCATCTTTGTATTTGTGTTTATATGTGTATTCTATTGCGTTCCTGCATAAATCCGGATCAACAATTTTAGAGCATTCTCCAATTTCTCCATGACCATAACCCAATCCTTCATATCGTTGTTGTTCCTTCACCTTGATAGGATTAGTGATACCTTGGCCATTAATTCCGAGGCCTCTTCCATCATAACCCCTATGAGTTAAAAGCTTCATACGAATACCTTTGGTATGCTTTTCAAAAGCTGCAAAAGATGCGTTATCAACATTAGTTGAAGGAGTATAACTAGAGACGCTAATTACCTACTTTGATTTGTAACCCATATTTTATGTTTTAGATGATGATGACAAAGTAGATGATGACTCAAGCCATTGAATTTTACCAACGGGCACATAAGGATAATATTTTAGATGCTGACAAAAATCACAAGCATTATTCTCAACATAGGGTCCATATCCTGTGTTTGGACCATGCCCACAAATTGGCTTCATCTTGGAGGGATTTTTGGCTGCTTCCGGAATAAAACTCTCACTAATCTATTCCTCCAATACATGCTGCAATTGTAGGTGCATTTTCCTCTTCTCCTCCTCTGCAACTTCAAGCAATATCCTCAGCTCAATATTCTCCACTTGTAGAGATAAATCAATCTCCTCCAACTCTTGTAGTCTTTCACACTTCAATTACTTGCCCATTCTTGCAACTTGGTTAGAAACTGCTTTGATACCACTTAATATGAAATTGGAGAACTACCTCCTATCAAAAACCGACTGTCCTCTGACACTTTGCAAGTAAACAAAATGGGTCTTAAAAGGTAAACAAGTTTCACAACCTCTTCAAGATGGTGAGTTTGGTTTTCACGTGAACTTTAAAAAGTAACACATTTATATGTGAAATCAAATTGAAAAACATGAAGAGAAGAAACCAAGATTTGATGACGAAGTTCACCCTTCTTGGGCTACGTCTCTGGGCATGCTCCAATAACTAGACTATTTTATTGATTTCAGTAGAAAATGAGCACATACAAGTTGTTGACAGTAGAGTGGCTTGTTTCTCCTACAAAGGTCGATTCTCACTCCAAAAATATGACTCCCTATGATAAGTCATGAAAATGTCAACATAAAAAGGACTTACACAACAGGTCCTTGTACTCCACCTGAAATCCAGGCACAAAAAAACATACAACAACTCCACATTGAAGTACTGAAAAGAGCTTCTCTCTTGAAAAAATATTGAGAAAAAAATAAAAAGAGATGCTCTACTAAAGTAAAAACTGCTGAAGATGAAATTAGAAGGCTAGAAAACCTCTGGCTAGGCTCTCTCCATGCTCCAAATGCCTTCAAAATACTTCAAAACACTGATTGTCTCTAGCACTAAAAGACTTGATCCTACAAAAATTCCATTATAAATTGCTCAAATAAAAAAAATGAGGCTACCATTGAGTTTAGGACGCTAAAAAACCCCCATATAGGCTCATCTTGAACTCAAAAATGTGAAAAATTGAGCAAGTTATGCTTCTCTAAGCCAAGCTCTATTATCTGTCCTGCAATGTGGCCAAACCTGCTAATTGTCCTACAAATTTTCCCTTTACACAGTCTGCCAAGTGAAAAATCTGACTGCAAAAGGTGAATTTTGTCGCCTCATTATATAGCACAATAAATCCGATGCAAAAAATCAGGGCCATATGACGCCCATAAGGCTATGGGCTAGGGCCAACAATATGCCCCCGCCAACTTTGGCTCCTTCCCAGTTAGAGCATGGTCATATCATGGTGATGTGGCCGTAGCAATCACCCACCTCTACCACCTGAGCTCTTGGGTAACGGTTGCATTGTGGCCATATGGCCGGGGTTCGGGGCCAACTTCTTGCACCCTCAGGCATAGCTCTCGCTTCGGTCATATGTGTGCCGATGTGATCATGGACCAGGGCATACAACCCCACCCTCTCCACCAACTCTCCGCTATGGTCTTGTGGAGTCCCATAGATCTAAGGGATAGGGTCAAGTGCCCAACCCCTCTACCTTCCACCCTGCACTGTGGTTGTGTGGTGGTGGCATGACTAGGGGCTAGGGCTCACTACTGAACCCCTCCTCCCAACACATAAAAAACATAACATTAAATATAATCCATAACCCATACAGTTAAGAACCAACGTGATGGTCCAACGGTAAAACACAGATTTTGGTGGTGGCAGGTCGAGGGGTTGAACCCCGTTGAGGACTTTGGGCATAGACATAAAAATTTTGACCAATGAGGAGGCGCCATGTGGTGACCTCTGATTGGGCCATGTGGTAGCCTCATATTGGGCCACCAAAATAACCTCAACCAATAGAATGATGCCAACTCATCCATGTACGGACCAAAACTTGGAGAGATATGATTGAACTCCCCCATATGCCCAGTTGGCATGCTGACATCAACATGATTTCAATAGTAGGAACTACTAGTTAAGCAGCTGAGTCAGCCCATTTGAAATTTTTTTAGCTGTTGGTCAAAAAATTCACAATGTCATAACTTCTTCATACGACGTTAGATTGAGGCGATTAAAGCGTCATTGGAAATAGGAAGACGAACACTAAAAATTGACGATGGATTGTGGATGTTACAAGAATTTTCACTTTTGAGCCTATTTTTGATATCTAGAGTCATTCACTCTCTTATTTCCTCTCTCCCCCCTCCATCTATATATCTATTTCCCTATCTCTATTGTTTCTCTGTATCTCAACCCCAAAACATACAAACACTCTCTCCATATCTATTAGTCTATCTCCCTCCTTCTTCCTCTCCCTCACTCTCTCTCCATCTCTCCATTGTCACTCACTCTTTCTCTCCACCTTTCTCTCTCCAACTCCATCGACAATTTCTCATAAAATATTATTGAAATTATAATATTTAAATGTATTTATGGGCAAGGTAACTCAAAAACTTCTATCTATGTGATGATTAAAAAGAAGACTATGTGCTAGTAAGATTCCTACTGGCTTGCCTGACATGAGAGATATATCCTTCATATTTGGAATTATTTGAGTTTAGAGGCTCATTTTATAATCTACCATGAGGGTGATGTGTAGTTCAATCCATGCTCAACTTGGAGTTGACACATGTCACTAAAAAAGTACTTTACATGAAAAAACATTGTTAGCTATGATAAAAACATAAATGATTATACATATTTGGTTAGTTTTAATTAAAACATTATAAAAAATTAATAATCACATTCTCATTGTGCTCACTTGGTTCGTCAATATTTCACTTTCACTCTTTGAGTAGTAAATATCCATATTGGCCAATATATTTCAATAGATAGAAAGTGTGCATATATATATATATATATATATATATATATATATATATATATATATATATATATATATATATATATATATATAGAGAGAGAGAGAGAGAGAGAGAGAGAGAGAGAGAGAGAGAGAGAGACCACTTGTAATTTTTCATTGTTTATGTTTCATTTTTGAATGTATAAAATAGATCAAAATTCACTTGGCCATAAAATAGTGAAAGTGTTTAAAATTTTTCAACGATAAAAAAATGATTTTTTAAATTGCTTTATATAATGTATATATAGTTCTTTTTTTAACTTTTAACTACTTTATTTCTCGATGATCTGAATATGGGAAAACTAGTTATTGCTATGCTAGCTCCCTCATTAGTATTAAAATGCGTGATTAGGATCGTCTCAAGTTAAACATTTGTGAAGGGGTTTATGTGTCAAGTTTTATGTGTCTTTGATGATTAAATTATGAGTTAATTAAATTTTAAAAACTCATATGCAACAAATGAAATGCAGAAATATAACACACAAAAATCACATAATACCATGGATGATAACAGAGTTCACCCCTCCTGGGCTACATCTCCATGGACTTGCTTCAACTAGCTAGGCCCTCTTGGGATTAAGAGTCAAATGTATGATTAAAAGCACTTTCTGTTCTCCAATGGATTTTCAAACTGCTCCATTGGCTTCAGAAGAAATAAAAACCCCAAAAATGATTACTCAATCTTTGAAAATGGTTTCCAGCTGATCTAGGTTTGACCTCCC
Source organism: Pinus albicaulis (assembly GCA_034641835.2). NCBI lineage: Eukaryota > Viridiplantae > Streptophyta > Pinopsida > Pinales > Pinaceae > Pinus > Pinus albicaulis. The sequence continues at coordinate 1,557,393,055 of CM076578.1, forward strand.
ATCATGGTAGCCATGGGCTTGTTTAATCTCCAAAGTGAAAAAAACACTTTCATAAGTTCTCCAACGCCTCTGCAAACTATACCAATGTGTTTAGAACATAAAATACATCTAAAAATGACTATTCATTCACTCCATTTGGCCTTCAGTTGATCTAGGCATGACCTTCCTTCTTGGTGGCCCTGTAGATTTGCTCCTCTGCCTCTAAAAGCTGTTCCAATGGATTCAAAGCATGCAAATCTACTATGAATGACTCTTCCTGAGCCAAATTTGGTCGAAAATTTCTCAAGATAGACTTCATTCAATTTTCCCCTAGATTCTGCCTCGAAATTTGGAGAAGCTCGAGTTAGCTCCGACAATTCTGGAGAATCTGCCGAATTTGGTGTGCCTGCCAAAAACTACGCCAACTTAAAACTTATTTAATTAGATTTAACTGCGGATTAGAAGGGATAAACTGTGCACTAAGCATGTTTTAGTTCGGTCTAGCCCCCTCCATTCCCGCCATCAGATTCCGCATCTATTCAAATCAAAGTGGTGCGCATACCTTTTCAAGGTACAAGGGCATGGCCCATTGGTAAGTGGAGAGAGTGGAGCGAGGGAGGTCACGGGGTCGAGCCCCGACGTCGGCCCTCAATACACATTTTATCACCCATTTAAATATATGCGCTTGCACCACATTTAAATATGTGCGGTCCGAACCATGTGTTAAAAATGCTTTCCATATGTTAATAAAATTTGGACTTCACCATATTTAAAATACGATGCAGACTTTGTAATATATTAATCTCAAATTTTAAAATGCCTTCGGACTATAGTCTATGGTTGCCACAGTAACCAGACTATGGTTCAAACATTTGAAATGCACTCCAAGCCATAGAACTTTGATTCATATACGCCACATATAATATACACCTCCAAACAATATTAAATTGCGCCATATCCATAGTATTATCCAATGTAATGCGCCCAATCAAACCATAGGTTTAATTAAAATATATGCGGAATTTTGGACCTTAGGAAATATGCCGATATAATTTTACCACCATCCAAATCATTGAAATTCAAACCTTAGCACACATAAAAAAAATCGAATTCAATCTTAGGAGGTTATTGGAAAAATTTCACCTTCAAAGTTCACTTGCGAATCTGGTTGCAACACTTGTCATAGTGACACTGGGAAAAAACTGAAGAAGATTCTTTGCATGCTGACTGGGCTGCCATGTCATCCACCTGTACCCATCCTACATTTTTTTTTAAATTTTGCCTATTCTAAACGACGAAGAGCAGACTATAACTTCTTCATCCGAACTCGGTTTTTGACGAAACGAGTTGTGTTAGATTCCTGACGACGGTATAGTCGCTTTCGTTCTAGTTTGGTGCAATTTTGAGCATTTTTAATTTTGAGCAAATTTTTTCCCCTAATCCAGATTCCGATCACTCCTTCCCACTGACATGCTTTTGGACCCACAAAAGTTGGTTATCTCATGAGAGATGAATACTCTTATGTTTCCCAAGTTATATCATCTTGATTATACTTGGAAAAATCACCATGAAAACCACTTGGGTTCAGTGATATGCCTTGCCTTGAAAATGGCTTGGCTCTTCAACCATTGTTATCCTTTTGCTGCTGACCCAATCCAACACTTGCTGGCTGATTGTTGACTGATATAACACTTTACTGTACCAAATAAATTCCTCGGTGCTTGGAAAACTAAGTGACTTTCCTTCCCACTGAGAATCACGTTCCTCCTCTACACAAACACACATTCGATGCAAGCTTCTTATTGGAAACCACTTTTCCAAATTAAGCCCATCTGAGTGAAGTACATCAATGAGTTCCAAGATTAGTAATAACAAGAAAAGAAATGACCATTCTTTTACCTTCACGGTTCCAAATTCCGCATATGGAAAAATGCATTCGCCATCTCCTTCTCTTCTTGGCGTCAACACACAAAGTGGTCTACAATGGCTGTAAATTGTTTTTCTTGACATCTTGTCACAAACACAACCATCAATATGAAAAACACATCATGCAAGAAACATAACTTCACGACATATCCTGTTTCTCCTTCAAAGCAACAAATTTCACATCATGTGAACATTGCTATGTACTCTTACATATTGTTATCAAAATTCATCGACCAAACACAAGTCGACAAAACATGCCTCTTCAAACGACTGACTCTCAAGTCAAGCATAAGCATGTATAACAGATTGACGATTATTTTCCCAAAACAAAATGAATTTCACATTTCATGAAACACTTCGTCAACATATCCTTTTCATCTTTGGAGACAAAATCAACTCTTCCAAGTCGATATGACATGCATGTAACACACAATCAACCAACACAAGTCAATACTCATGCATGTGCAAATGATCAACATTCTCAAGTTGACAACATACATGTTAAACAAAGCAATCGACCAACGCAAGTCAATTACTCATGCATGTTCAATCACAATGAAACCATCAAAATTCCAGTGTTCATACACACAAAATATCATGCATGTATACAATTCTTCAACTCTCTCACAAGCACAATCATAAGTACAAGAACCCCATTCATATGTACATGTACTTAAAGATCTGAAATGAACAAATTTTGTTGCAATAAAGTGAGTCAACATAACTCCACTTTAAAAACACCTTCTTGGCGTAAACATGCAACGTGAATTCCATTGGAAAAGAAATGCATCAACATCAAAATACATGCAAAGCCTTAATTGGATAAGAAATATAAGCATCTCTTACCAAACCATTTCAATGGCACATCTTTCAGCTGCACATCATCATCATGTGAATCATCTTGACCCACATCAATTATGGAATCTTCTTTTCCTTTCTTTCCATTCTCTTTCTCCACCTTCTTCAAATGCCGCGGATGACTTGCTGGATACAAAGTACAATACTTGTCTACAAGGTGACCTTGCTTATGGAAATGAGTGCAAAACAATTGCATATTCTTTTCAACCTGGTTTTCCTTGTCGAATGGACCTTTGTCTTCCTGCCTCCTTTGCTTTAAAATTTTCCTGTGCATGGATATCTTCTTCCAACACCTTGAAACATTATGGTTATCAAAACCACAAAAGGAACATGCAACTTTTATCCAAATCTTATGTGAGAATTTTCCATGTTTATCATAATCAAAAGCAACTTGACTAAAAGCAGATTTATACCTTGAACATTCACCTTTCTCGCCTTCTTGAGGAGGTGAATTTGATGAGGTAGTGGATCTCTTCGAAATATTGACAATGCATTAAAAGACTTTAGAGCTTTCAACATCCTCTTACTCGCCATTCTCATTAGCTGCATGCTTATGAGCACCTTCTTGCAAAGTGGGTGTAAAACTTTTTCATTCCTCATGAACATAATATTCACAAGCTTGAGGTAATGAACATGAAATAAAATTCCTTCTTGGAACACCTTCATGTGCATCCTTGGCTTTAGATATTTCTCCATCATGTTGTCCATAACCAAGACCCAAATACTTAGGCCTTTCCTCAACAACAATTTTCTCAACTATGCCTTGTGCATGTTTTCCCAATTGTTTACTTTCATAGCCCATATTCATCAATAACTTACACACTATTCCTATAGTGTTTCTTTCAAAAGCACCTACACATTCATTTTGAGAGGAAATTGAATATAAACTTGAATTTCATACCTATTTTTCATGCATATACATGGCTAAGGCTTCCTTGGAATCATGGAGGTGAGTCTCCTTCTCAAACATCATTTCAAGAAGCTCTTTCTTCTCCTCCTTCATGGAAATCAATTGCTCTTGAAGTTTAATTCTCTCCCTCTTATCTTCATACTTCTCTTGCATCATATCAATCATGATGTAGAGTTTCTGCAACATATTTTTATCAAAGAGTTTTGATAAGAAAGATTGACTAGAAACAATGCTTAATGAAGCTGCCATCACACCTGCAATGCATAAAAAAATTCTTTGCTGTGATTTGAAATTTCAGTTCTCAATATTGAACTTCTTCTCCTTCACACATAAACTTGCACACAGTTAAATTCTCCTTGCACAAATTCAAAATCCAATCTCTAATTCTTCTAGATAACCTTGGCTAAAATGAGCTAAGCTTTTGCTTTGATACCAACTTGATCTGAATATGGGAAAACTAGTTATTGCTATGCTAGCTCCCTCATCTGTTGGGTATGTGTTATATTCTTTCCAGGATTCGTCATGTGGGGGGGGGGGGGGGGGGGGGGGTAGGGGGGGCGATAGCCCCCCCATGTCGGGGTTCAGGGTAGCACCCTGGTGAAAATTTTTTGGTCCTTAATTTCCGGTGGGCGGTCCGCGCCCATGGTTTTGTGCATGGTTTTGGGTTACGATGGTTTTCGGCCCCTGGTATTTTTGTAGATCTGGTCAAGGGAACTATGATTATGTTCTAATCCAAGGTTAATGGATTAGGGTTTATGTATGCTTCAACATGTATATATATGTGTTGTAACACTAAAAGGAATATAATGAAATATCAAGCTGATCGTCCCGATTTGGGATCCAGGGGAAATCTCTGTGTTTATCTGTTTTATGTTTTATGCTCTCGCTATTGTTTATTTTCTGTTATAAGATTCGTGTGTAGATAATTTCTATTCATGGTTAAAACCTACATCATCAATATTAAAATGTGTGATTAGGATTGTCTCAAGTTAACCATTTGTGAACGGGTTTACGTGTAAAGTTTTATGTGTCTTTGATGATCAAATTATGAGTTAATTAACTTTAAAATTTTTTTATACAAAAAATGAAATGCAGAAATATAACACACAATAATCACATAATACCATGGATGATAATATAGTTCACCCGTCCTGGGTTACATCTCCATGGACCTTTCAACTAGCTAGGCCCTCTTGGGATTAAGAGTCAAATTTATGATTAAAAGCACCTGCTGTGCTCCAATGGATTTGAAAACTACTCCATTGGCTTCAGAAGACAAAAAAACCCCCAAAATGACTATTCAATCTCTGAAATTGGTTTCTAGCTGATCTAGGCTTGACCTCCCATCTTGGTTGCCATAGGCTTGTTTAATTTTCAAAGTGACAAAAAACACTTTCAGAAGTGATCCAACGCCTCTACAAACTATACCATTGTGTTCAGAACATAAAATACATCTAAAAATGACTATTCATTCACTCAATTTGGCCTTCAGTTGATCTAGGCATGGCCTTCCTTCTTGGTGGCCCTAGGCTTCACAATTCTTCATGTGACCAAAAGCAATTGTAGATTTTCTCCTATGCCTCTGCAAGCTATTCCAATAGATTCATAACATGCCAATATGTTAGGAATGACTCTTCTTGAGCCAAAATTGGTCGAAAATTATTCAAGATAGGCTTCATTCAATTTTCCCCTCGATTCTGCCTCTAAATCTGGAGAAGCTCCAGTTAGCTCCGACAATTCTAGAGAATCCGCCGAATTTTGTGCACCTACCAAAAACTCTGCCAACTTAAAACTAAGTTAATTAAAGTTAACTGTGGATTATGAGGGATAAAATGTTTACTAAGCTTATTTTAGTTCGGGCTCTTGTGATCCATGATTTATGCAGGAACACAACATAATACACATATAGCCATAGATACAGAGATGCAACAGAAATAATGCTTCATTTTATTAATAAAAGAATGATTGAAATTTGCTTACAGACAGAATGGAAATAAACTAGCTAGGGTGCTGGTAGCGTATCTCTGAGAAGAGATGTGGCCGCTACAGACCTCTGAACTATGTTACATTGAGGCTCGAAGGCCTATTACAGACATAATGGAAATAGATGAGCTAGGGTACTGGCAGTGCTTATCTCTGAGAAGAGATGTGTCAGCTACCAGCCCCTGAACTGTGTTACAAAACTGAAATGATGGGAACAAGCGAGCTAGGGCACTGGTAGTGCTTATCTTTGAGAAGAGATGTGTCGGATACCAGCCCCTGAACTGTGTTACAATGAGGCTCGAAGGCCTATTTATTGTCAAGAAACAATGTAAAACCTGAAACGTCAAAAAACCTAAGCCTAGGAGATGAAGCACCAAAACTGTGGGCCCCGTTTGGGTAAGTTGGTGTTTCAACTTCCCAGGGACGTAAATTTGGCATACGATCTCTGTTTGACGCACTCAATAGATCGTTAGAAATATTTATCCGAGGACTACAACTTTTGAGTGAGAAACATTGGTCTATGACCCATGTTGCTCCTTGTTTTCCCAAAAAACGTCGTTTAGGGCCTCAAAACGGCTCCAGAAGTTTAGGACAAGAAAAATTGCCATAAATAGTAAGTTGTGCTGAAAATTACAAACTGAAATAACTGATGGTGGGGGTTCAAATGGACTCGGTGGGTGGCCACCAATACCCACTTGGATCATTAAGTCCCCAAAACAGCTCCGGGAGTGCAGGACCCAAAAACCTGCTAAAAATAGTAAGCTGCGCTGAAGCTGAAAAGCTGAAAGAATTGATGCTGTGGGTCCAAATGGAATAGGTGGGTGGCCACCGATATCCACCTGGATCAACTTGTGCTGAGGTCATGTGGTGCAGACACACGAGGAGGAGGGCTGGCCCCCTCCATTCCCGCCATCAGCTTCCGCATTTGTTCAAATCAAAGTGGGGCGCATACCTTTTCAAGGTACAAGGGCGTGACCCATTGGTAAGTAGAGAGAGTGTAGTGGTGGAGGTCACGGGGTCGAGCCCCAACCTCACCCCTCAATACACGTTTTATCACCCATTTAAATATATGTGCTTGCACCACATTTAAATATGTGCGCTCTGAACCACGTTTTAAAAATGCTCTCCATATGTTAATAAACTTTGGAATTCAACATATTTAAAATATGATGTGAAATTTGTAATATATTATCCCAAAGTTTAAAACACCTTCGGATCATAGTCTATGGTTTCCACCGTCATCGAACTACGGCTCAAACATTTGAAATGTGCTCCAAGCCATAGAACTTTGATTCATATATACCACATATAATATGAGCCTCTAAACCATATTAAATTGCCCCATGTCCATAGTATTTTCCAATGTAATGCGCCCAATCAAACCATAGGTTTAATTAAAATATATGCAGAATTTGGGACCTTAGGAAATATGCCAATATAATTCGACCACCATCCAAATCATTGAAATTCGAACCTTAGCACACAAAAAAAATTCGAATTCAACCTTAGGATGTCATTGTAAAAATTTCACCTTCAAAGTTCATTGGCGAATCCGGTTGTGACACTTGTCACAGTTCCACTGGGCAAAAATTGAAGAAGATTCCCTACATGCTGACTGGGCTGCCATGTCATCAGCTTGTACATGTTTTGCAATTATTATTATTATTTTTTTTGCCTGTTTTGAACGACGATCAACAGACTGTAACTTCTTCATCCGAACTCAGTTTTTGACGAAACGAGTTGCGTTGGATTCCTGGTGATGGGGCGGTTGCCGTCATTCTAGTTTGGTGCAATTCTGATCACTTCTAATTTTAAGCAAATTTTCGCCCCTAATCTAGATTCCAATCACTCGATAAAGTTGATATACCATGATGTTGTTTCATGTGGAATTTGAAATATATTATATATGGTTGAGAGTGAGAGTGAAATATTTTTACCACTTCTCCTTAGTATTACCATTGCAAGTGGGATTATTTTAATGTTTTATTATAATTTTGATTAAACATGCCAAGCATGCATATTCATCTTTTTTATTATATCTGATGTAAAATATTTTATTTATAGTTGAGAGTGAATGAAATTTTTTTACCACTTCTCCTTAGTATAGGCCACTCAGAGTGACATTAATGATGTTTTATAATACTTTTAATTAAACAAAACAAACACATATATTCATTTTTGTTTATTATATGTGTGTGTGTGGGGGGGGGGACACATGTAAAATCCAAGTTGAAGAAGAACATACTTATACATATCTCTCATGCTAGATTGTAGAATGAGACTCTCAGATCCCTCTCGACTGAAATGTGATCCCTCCTCTCTTTTCACTATTTGAATATCCATGTTGGCTAATATATTTCAATAGATAGAAAGTGTAAAATATTTCAATGCTCAAAAGGTAAAATAATTTAGTTGCTTCTTAATAAGAGGAAAATATGTAACTCATTCAATTTTTAATATAAAAATATTAATAAAAAATTACAATCTAAACAATGAAAAATTACACATGGTTTATATAGAGCCTAGAGACAAAAAACCAATACAGATCTATCCTAAGCACAGATTTATCAAGTACGGGATTAAATATCTTGTCGTGTAAATATTTTTTTCAATTTTTGCATTCTAAAAAGAGATTTGCATATAATGAGATTTGAGATTCCCTCTAGGCTCTTGGTAGATTTGTGGTTAATATGGATCTATACAGGAACATGGATGTATACTGGACAATTAAATATTCTTAAGCATCCTATCTCTTCCTTACCTGTGAATGCCTCTTCTAGAGTCTTGTCCCTAGGATTCTATGAGGACTCCTATCCTGCACATATATATACAATGTTACATGTATTTTACCAAAGAAACATACGTAAATCCTGGTCATGTTGCATATCCTTAAAGTAACAACTATGGACTAGGTCTTTCTCTCTACAACTCCATTCTGTTGAGGGTTGCATGAGACTATCTTCTCCCCCTAATCCCTAATTCCTTGTAGAAATCCTTGAAGTCATTGGAGGTGTACCCACTCTCATTGTTTGACCTCAAGACATTGATCTTCTTTCCTGTTTGGTTCTCCACTTGGGGCTTGAACTCTTCGAACCAACTAAAGGACTCATCCTTGGTATTCATAAAGAAGATTCAGGTTTTCCTAAAATAGTCATCAATAAACATGACAATATTATGTTCCATGTATTGATAGCATTGATATTGGCCCACATACATCTGAATAAATTAGATCCAATATCGGCTTTTGAACCTTAAGTTCCTGTGCGATGAAATTTGGAAAATTGGATTGGGAATTTAAAGCTACTTCTACATCTAAGGCCTTGTGACATACTTCCAACCAAGTAGCCGAGTGATGCATTCAGACATGGGCTTGGATGACTTAATTTAGGCCATTGATGAAACATTCCATGTAAAAGGCATCTCTTAGTCTCTTATTTTGAATGAAAAATTGTTCAAAGGCTGATATGTAGTCTTGTACTGTACCCATTTTCCTTAACTTTAAGGTGAGACGACCTAGAAAGTGAGATTCCCAATAAAAAATAGTCACAAATGGATTTTGAGAGCATGTTCCAAGTTGGCCTCCATGGATAGAATTTCTGATGGAATTACCACCATTTCCATAGCTCTTGGTCGAAGTAAAGAGCTCCAACATGTAGTTTAGTTTCATCATCCTAGATACTGTTAAGGTGGAAATATTGCTTCATCTGTGCCACCCATACTGCTAGGTTAGAGCCATCAATTTTTTACATGTTCAGTTTGGGTGTCTGATGGCTTGAATATTAGTGACCTCCATGGAAATGAATGTGATAGATGGATTCTACTTCATCAACACTATGTTCCTTCCCCATGCATTTGTGAGACTTACTTAGGGATTGCAATACTATTACTGTGATTCTGTCATCAAAGGACACATGGGAGTCATTGAATTTTTTCTCGAGGGCTTCGACTTTCTCCACAACCATAACATGAGACCTGGTACTGTTAATACACTATCACTGATCAAATTTTGAGTTTATTTAAGAGTAATATGGTTGGAAAGAGGGAAATCTCAGTAGTCTAGTGATGTGGGTCACATGAAATCTCTTCAGGAAAAATTTGGGACCACATGAATATTGGGGGCTCATAGGTGAATGGTACCACTGTGATTATCTCGTAGTCCTGAATATTATAGGATATGTATATTAAAAGCATCCAATGATGACCCATGATTTTTTTGTACTCCAAAAGGAGTTTTACTCCTCGCTGATTAATACTGCAATGGATGAAATCCAAAATGCTTGATAGTGCCAAATATCCTTCGAAAATATGGGTTGGACTATAGTAGTAGAAACCCAAAAGTATCAACACTACAAAATGTTATGCGACAATATAATATGGACTATAACGACAAAAACCTTCACTGCAAAAAGAGTCTAATATGCGGTGTGAAACCCCAACTGCTAACTCTGATCTGTACGGCGACGACATAACCCCAACTGTTGGATCTGATCTGGATGAAAAGGTAGGGGGCCACTCTTCATATATCTGAGAGAAGTATGTTCACAAAGGAGTGTAAGGTGCTAGAAATCATGATATACATAGGGGTCCAACAGTAGTGACTCGACCGAATATTTCAAAGAACCAACGAAGGAGGATCAACTGTACCCTTAACAGTACTACCCGAATACCCTTTTGTACATGCAAGTAATCTCACTAAGTGATGTTCTCAGTGTACTGTAGTAGCAATATGGTCGAATAATTGTCTAAGGTGAGGTTTCAGGTTACCCTAGGGGGAATTTCGTTAACCCAAGGGTATGTGGAACTGCAATACGTGCACAGTTATTTCTAATGCACCACCACTCGAAGGGGTACCCACAACGGTTGCAAGGGAGTCCAACAAGCATGACCACCTCTTGTAGTTCCTGCGTGTATTCATCTCCAAATCTACAGGTTTATGCTCTTAATAAAAAATATCGTGGTTTAAAGATGTCAAAACAAGTCTATAGCCTACAATTTTTTTTTGCCAAAATTGGAGGTACGAATGGCCCTGGAAAATTCTCCGATACCATTTATTATGCACTTGATCCACGAAAAATACTAGAATTCCAGAAATACGAAACAATATTTCCAAAAACACAAAAATATCACATGAATTGAGGCAAGCTACAAATATATTTTATTATTTAGAACTAGAAGACAATGATTACTTACCTCTTCAAGGAGGCAACCTCCAACAAAGCAGAGCTTGATTACAATAAGACTCGATGATCCTTCCCTTGCTATCTAATACTATTTATAGCATTATGACATCCAAAACACTAACTACTATTGGTCCCTTTTTTAATACAGGTTAACCATTTTATTTACTAGCTATGGCCCGTTTATAGCTAATTGTGGTCCCTTTTCTATAATGAGGGTCAATCACTTACAATCATTATTAATGTGGATAACCACTTACGACCTTTATTGGCTCAAATAACTAACTATGAATTTGATAAGGCCCCTTGGGATTATTACTTAAAGAGGGGGGTTAAGATTCGACCCTAATAATAAACATGTTTTCCTATCAACATGTATAAGTTTCTCTCTCTAACTATTGCTCTATCTAGGCTTGAATCCTTTGGACGAATGAGCATTGTTAATTTTTCACAGTGTTCTATGCTGTTATTATCACTTTGAAAAGTTTCTTCCAATTTCAATCACCCCAATAATAGATTTGAAATTATAGATAGAACAATAAACAATAAATGCATAATAAAATATATCCAAGTACAATGAGACACAAATATCTGGTCAAAGACTAGGGAAAAACCCCAAAAGTGGGAAAACCCTTTGATAAATTCTTCTTCTTCTATTAGTCAATCAATGTTCAACATGAGACACATAGTCCAAATAATACATCCAACAACCCGTCAAAATAAAATCATTGACTTCCCAAATCAACCATCCAAAATAATTCAATAATGAGAGATGAAGTCAAATTTTGTCAAAGGTACTGGTTTGCAATATTTTGGCATGTGGAGGAATAATCAATAATAGCCAATGATCTACCCTAACTAGTTAAAATCAACAGTGCAACTGCTCAAATAAGTTCGGTCAACTCATCCTTGAATTCGATTGTTAGGTCCCTATATTACTAGTATAGTCCCTTATTGTTGTTAGTGTAACCCCCTTATTGTTATTATTGTACCTCTGTAACCCCCATATTGTTATTATTGTGCCCTTAAATTATTATTTTTAGGTCGGCTAGCATTACATTGTGGCCCCATGGACTCCTATATATAGAAAAGAGGTTTTGTAATTTGTATCATCCAATAATTGTTCATTCATGTAATGTATTGGAGGTTTCCCCCTTGAAGTGGCTTATTTCTAAGGCATTGATATCTCTTTTCTTCTATTTTTGGAGTTGGTTTCACAACATTTGGTATTAGAGCTTTGGATTCTAGGGTTTCGCTGCTCCAAACAGGTCATCGTGGCATTTTCGCTATAACTTTTTTTCTAAGAAGGTTAAAAAGCTGAAATTTTTATATTGTGAAGCTAAAATCCTAAGGAACATCGTCGTGAAATTTCAGAGCTTGGTTTGCAATATTTTCAGAGACATGAGCTATGGAAGTTAGGGCTTTTTGCAGGCTCCTGAATTTCACAAAGGTCATCACAAAATTTTCGCTATAACTTTTTTTCTACGAAGGTTCAGAAGCTGAAATTTTTACAGAGCGAAGCCGAAATCCTGAGGAACATTGTTGCAAAATTTTAGAGCTTGGTTCGCAATATTTTTGGAGATATTATTTGTGGAAGTTAGGTCTTTTTCAAGCTTCCGAATTTCATCTCAAAGAGGTGATTGTGGGAAAATATTCATAACTCTCTCTCTGAGCATCAGATTGCAATTATATAATAAGTGATTGGAATCATAAGGACTGTAGTTTCCTATCTATAAATTTTAGAGCCAAAGGAGAAAATAGTGACACGTGGGAAGTCGTACAAATTCGCTCGACTGAACCAGTCCATAATTAGGTCATTGTGGGAGATTGGACATAACTTTGTCTTGAAGAATCCAAATCAATTAAGACCTGTGGCATTTGAAAGAAGCTTTAGAGGACTCATATAGGGCCAAATTTTAGATATTGAGGATCTGCAAGTATAGATATAAGTCAATTTCAATATCGAGCTCCTCAAAAGCAAGTAAAAGGCGTGAATTTTTTTTCTTTTCCGAATTGCATAAGTCTAGTTTGAAGAATCAAGTTGAAATGATTCCAAGGGAATATTGTAGAATAGATATCAGTATTGGATTATAAAATGGCCCCTAAAAAGAATTCAACACCCATTAAGCCTTTATAAGGCTCTACTAAGACTCACGAAGACGAATAATGACAACATGACATATCAAAATTGCAAGAGCAAGTGCAACAAATTTCACTCTCGCAAAGAGCAACAAACAATGAGATGGAAGTTTTGAAGAAAGGCGTGGAAACTAAGATGGATGGTTTGAAGAAAGGCATGTAATATAAGATGGATGGTTTGAAGAATGGCATGGAACCTAAGATGGATGGCATGGAAGCTGGCATGGAATCTAAGATGGATGACATGGAAGCTAAGATGGAAAACATGAAGAACGATCTAAAAGTAGACATGGAAGGTTTGACAAAGTTGATACAATTAATTTTTCCTAATGGTGAAAAGATAGTAGAGGAAACTCATGATGAGAAAAAAATAAATGTTAATCGTGATTTCATAAACTCTAATGTTGGAGGGAAGAACCACCATATTCCAAAAATGGATATGAGGAAGTTGATGGAAAGGATCCTATAACATGGATACTACAGATGGAGCAATATTTTGATCTCAATAATGTGCAAAAGACACAAAAGGTACGCATTGAAACTTTACATTTAGAACAAAATACATTTGTATCGATGAATTTTCTCCCATAAAAAATTGTCACTTGGTCAATTTTTACGGAGGAAATGATAGCACATTATGAGGATATAAAGAGCAACACTTTCTTTATCCAATTGATAAATCTCAAACAAAAGTGTTCAATGGGGGAGCACATTGAGGACTTCCAAAAATTGAATATAAGGGTAACTGATATTCCAGAGGAACACATGATTGATCTCTTCATAAGTACTTTAAAGGATTACATCCAACATGAAGTTCGCATTTTGGAATCTGATTCATTGGAGAAGGCATTCAGGTTGGCAAGAAAAATTGAATGTAAAATTATGGCGACAAGGAAGCCTACCACTCACTTTTATAAAGATGGAAGTGTATACTCGTAGATTTCCACAACCTACAAGGTTGACACCACAACAATTGGAAGAAAAAAGAGCAAACGGGCTTTGCTACAGTTGTGATAGAAAATACACTAAAGGTCGTAAGTGTGCTGAGAAGAAATTATTTTATATAGATTGTGAAGATGAAGAAGAAAATGAACAAGAATCTTCAAAAGAAGAGGATATACACCAATAACTAGCCCTAGAAGAGGAAGAAATGAGTCCGACCATATCGTGTAATGCATTGGCAGGAATTACCACTCCTCAAACTCTCAAGATAGAAGGACATATCAAGAAGAAAAAGGTGATAGTGTTGATTGATTCCGGTAGTACCCATAATTTTATTCATTGCAAGGGAGCCAAGGAATTAAATTGTTTCCTATACCCAGCTCCAAAATGTCAAGTGATGGTTGCAAATGGAGGAACTATAAATTTCTCTGGAAAATGCCATAATATCAAGCTAACCATGGGGGAATATGTATTGAATAGTACAATGCTTTCCATTCCTATGGGAGGTGCTGATGTTGTACTAGGAGTACAATGGTTACAATCTTTGGGGACAGTAGCTTTTAATTTTCAAGAAATTTTCTTGAATTTTTTTTTTTTCAGAAGGAAAGGAAGTCGAATTACAGGGTATTGCAGGGAAGAAAAGAAAGATAATAAGCTCTAATTTCATGACAAATATTCTAAAGAAATAACAACAAGGTGTAATTACACAATTATTCTCACTAGAAGTTCCAACATCAAAATCATCTATTTCTGCAGATCTCCAAAAATTCTTGGACAATCATTTCAAGGTGTTTGAAACTCCCAAAGGACTCCCACCTATTCATGATCATGATCATGCTATTCATTTGATTCCTGGAAGTGTTCCTCCAAACATAAGGCCTTGTAAATATCCTTATGTCCAAAAGAGTGAAATTGAACGTATGATTGCAGAAATGTTAGAGGCGGGTATAATTAAACCTAGTCAAACTTATTCTCTGCTCCTGTAATATTGGTACACAAGAAGGATGGATCAGGCGCATGTGTTCGGATTATAGGGAGCTCAATAAGCTCACCATTAAAGATAAATTTCCCATTCCTGTGATTGATGAATTATTGGATAAATTACATGGAGCAATTTATTTTACCAAGTTGGATCTTTGTTCAGGATATCATCAAATTAGAATGAAGACTGAAGATATTCCGAAAACAACATTTTGAACTCATGAGGGTCATTATGAATTTTTGGTCATGCATTTTGGCCTTACCAATGCATATTCTACATTTCAAGGGTTGATGAATTCAATTTTCAAACCCTTCCTTAGAAAATTTGTGCTCGTATTTTTTGATGATATACTAATCTACAGCAGGTCTTGGAAGGATCATGTTCAACATGTTGATAGGGTGCTCAAACTATTGCAGGAGAAACAATTATATGAAAAAATATCAAAATGTTTCTTTGGAGTACAAGAGGTGGAATATTTGGGTCATATTGTATCTCACGAGGGTGTTAAGGTAGACCCTAACAAAATTAAAGCCATTAAGAATGGAAAGTCCCCACAACCATAAAGCAGTTGTGAGGATTTCTCGGGTTAACAAGGTATTATCACAAGTTTGTTAAGAATTATGGGAGAATAGCAGCACCTCTAACAACATTATTGAAGAAAAATGCATTTTCATGGACTCCTGAAGCAACTAAGGCCTTTGAACATCTTAAAGAGGCAATGTGCCTAGCACCGGTCTTAGCTACGCCAGACTTCACAAAAACCTTTATTGTGGAATGTGATGCCTCAGGAAATGGAATTGGTGCAGTTTTAATGTAGGAAGGAAGACCCATTTCTTTTGAAAGTCGTCCAATCAAAGGAAAGTATTTAAAGAAACCTATTTATGAGAAGGAAATGTTAGCAATACTACATGCACTAAAGAAATGGCGAACTTACCTAATGGGAAGACACTTCAAGGTAAAAACTGATCATGATAGTCTTAAACACTTTTTGGAACAAATACTATCTTCAGAAGAGCATAAAAAATGGGTCACAAAGATGTTGGGTTATGACTTAGAAATAATCTACAAAAAAGGAAAGCTTAATGTTGTTGCAGATGCACTCTCAAGAAAGAATGAAGAGGTGGAAGCATTGCTTTGTGCCATTTCTATTATCCAACCAGATTGGATAACTGAAGCAAGAGATGAATGGAAGAAGGACAAATATGTATTGACACTCATTCAAAAGTTGCAGCAAGATCCTAGTACATCTGATACATTTAGTTGGAAAAATGATTCCTTATGGTACAAAGATCGCTTATATCTTTGTAAGAATTCCCAACTAAAACAAAAGATTCTTCTGGAATTGCACACTTCTCCTTTAGGAGGACACTCAGGATTTTTAAAAACTTACCACAGGTGAAGAAAGAATTTTTTTGGGATGGCCTTAAATCTGATATTCAAAAGTTTGTGGCGGAATGTTTGGTTTGCCAGCAGAATAAAGTGGAAACAATTAAGACCCCAGGACTTCTACAACCTTTATTCATTCCAAGTCAACGTTGGGAGGAGATTTCAATGGATTTTATCACAGGTTTACCTAAGTCCGAAGGAAAGAGTGTCATCATGGTGGTAGTTGATAGACTTACCAAGTATGCACACTTTTGTGCATTATCTCATCCATTTAAAGCAAGTACACTTGCTACTACATTTATGGACAAAATTCAAAAGCTACATGGAAGCCCAAGGGTTATTGTGAGCGACAGAGATCCCATTTTTACTGGAAATTTTTGGACGGAGTTATTTTCTTGTTTGGGTACTCAATTAGCTCATAGCTCATCTTATCATCCTCAATCTGATGGTCAAACTGAGATAGTAAATAATTTTTTGGAAGGATATCTTCGTTGTTTTGTATATGATAAACAAACACAATGGGTCAAGTGGTTACCTCTCGCTGAATGGTGGTATAACACTTCCTTCCATACTATAGCAAAAATGACCCCATTTATGGCACTTTATGGATATCATACACCATCTATCACATCATCTTTAAGAGAAAATTTGAAGGTTCAAACAATGGAAGATCACATCGAGCATCAAAAAGAAGTTCTCCAACTCTTAAAGGATAACCTGAATTTGGCACAAAATCGAATGAAATAACAGGCAGATCAACATTTCAGCGAGAGAAGTTTTGATGTAGGAGACTGGGTATTTTTATGGCTACAACCATACAAACAAATGTCCCTCAAGCAAGCTAAGAAGGATAATAACTTATCACCAAAGTACTATGGTCCTTACAAGGTGTTGCAAAAGATTGGTACTATGGCATACAAATTGGAGCTTCCTGCTTCTTCGCGAGTACATCCAGTTTTCCACGTTTCGTGCTTAAAGAAGGTTATAGGTGAAAATCTTCCAGTTCAAACAATATTGCCAGAACTTGATGAGGAAGGAAAAATCATATTGGAACTGGAAGCGGTCACGAAAACAAGAACTCGACAACTACGGAATCGATCAATTTCAGAGTATCTCATCAAGTGGAAGAACTTACCCACTGAAGATTCTACATGGGAGGATGAGAATTTTATACAGAAGCACCGAGAGCTACTCAAGCGTTGAGGACAACACTTTTTTGAAGGAGAGGGGCATGTTAGGTCCCTATATTACTAGTATAGTCCCTTATTATTGTTAGTGTAACCCCATTATTGTTATTATTGTACCCCTGTAACCCCCATATTGTTATTATTAAGCCCTTAAATTATTATTGTTAGGTCGGCTAGGATTACATTGTGGCCTCACTAGGATTACATTGTGGCCCCATGGACTCCTATATATAGAAAGGAGGTTTTGTAATTTGTATCATCCAAGAATTGTTCATTCATGTAATGTATTGGAGCTTGCCCCCTCGAAGTGGCTTATTTATAAGGCGTTGATATCTCTTTTCTTCTATTTTTGGAGCCGGTTTCAAAACATCGACCTTCCTTCCTCAGTAAAACTCAATCAAAACAATCCATAAATTATTCTTGAAATTTGGTCAACTTCCATAATCAACCTATGGTCAAATCCTAGCTCAGACCTACAGTCAAACCTTGTCAAAGTTCCCTGAATATTTTAGTCAAAGTATCTATGAATTCCTCCTCCTAAAACATATCAGATTTTTTTTTTCAAAACAAGTCAAATCAGTCCAAATCAACGTTGGTCAAAGTAGATCAAAATTGATAGTCAACGCTAGTGAAAATATCTCCTCTGTTCTCCTTCACACGTGTGAGTGTTTCTTGCAATTTCAAGATCAGATCGAACCTATTTGATGTGATGTATGATGTGATGGATGTGTTTGCAAATGAGGTCAACGATGGTCTATTTATATGTGATTTAGGAGGACCAATCACCCTTTGCGGGGCCGAATTTCCATCTTCACTGGGCGGACTTGTCAAACCCAAAATATAAATTTATTTTGACCAATTTTGAAATTTATAATAACAAAGAGAGGTTCCTCCTTGGGATCGTTGGGCTTCTCCTTGGGGAAATTAATCCTGTAGCTGCCAAATTTTAACACTCCCTCTTAGCTAGGGAGGAATTTATAGCTGCACCATAAGTCTCATCTTTTATGTGCATGTGCCAACATAGGATAAGGTCATCTCATCCCATCTCATCTCATCTCAGCTAAACAATTGATGACTTGATCAATGGAAGAAGAAGAATGATCTGCATGACAATAGGAAGATTTTTTTTTCACAACCAAGTCCATCGCAGCCATAAATGACCTTGGTAAATATCACACACCCTGTGTCCACTGACTGACCCTCACCCAACTTCATCCTCAACGGTCAAGTGGTAGAACACCCGCATCTAATAATTAGGGGAGATCAATTTACCATAACCAAGTCCATGGTAGGCACATCCACCATTAGGTAAAAATCACACATGATTAAGTTTCCTCACCCATTGACTATATGGTTGGAAATCTCAGCAAGCTTAACCACCTCACCATGGCCCTTGGTCAATAATGACACAAAGGTGACTTGTGGGTATGATGCATATCAGGGCATGTAATTATCCAAGCCCATGGCTTCAAGGAGAACCCTAACACACAAGAGCTACTCATTCCCCTATCACCATGTCCATGGATAGTAAAAAATATGGGGGAAAATTATACACTCAATGTTCTCAATCAATAGTGTTCCCTCTAGGGAAGGGATATATTCTCTTGCAATCTAAGCTCCTCTCTGAAGAATAAGAATTTTTTTTTGGCAATTTATTGGTGATAATGTCTGCATCCTACTCATTAATCGAGAAGTGTTGGATCCTCACTGCTCCTCTTAGTACCATGTCTTTGATGAAGTGGTACTTGATCTCGATGTGCTTCGACCTGTAATGGAATACCAGATTATATGAAAGTATGATCTTACTTTAATTGTCATAGTATATCACGGTCATATCAAGTAATTTCTAAAACAACTCTACAAAGAGCTTCTGAAACCACACTGCCTCACAACTAGCCATACTAGCTGTAATGTACTCTACCTCGGTTGTACTCATAGGGACATATTTTTTCTTCCTGCTCATCCATGAAATCATGATAAATCCTAAGCTAAAGCAACAACACAATCTTCTATTCCTGTCACCTCCTAGCCCAATCTTTATCTTTATATCCATGCAATATCAACTCATTGTTGGAGGTGTATCTCAATCCATAGTTGATCGTCCCATGTAGATATATTAGCACATGTTTTTTAGCCACCCCATGAGCATGAAAATGTTATACCATGAACTAGGTCAAGGTTTTAACAAAAAAACATATATTTGGTCTTATGTTGAACATAAACATCAGAGCCCCAATCAACTTTCGATACAGACAAGGATCCGCTAGATCTGGCCCACATAAATTCACCACATAACTTTTTAAAGTTTTCCTCCATTGGTGCGGCTATGGATTTTCAATCCACCATCCAAAATATCTCCAAGAGTTTAATAACATATTTTCCCTAGCTAAGGAAAATATCTCTAGGTCTATGCCACACATCTAAGCCTAGGAAGAAGTGCATTAACCCGAGATATTTCTTCCCAAAATCATAGGAAAGCCCCCTTTCACTTGATGATCAGAGGCTCTACTCCTATCAAGAACAAGTCATCAACATATAAAACCAAAATCAAGGGCATACCTTGGAAAAACTTGTAGGATAGGTTCAGATCGACACTATTTCTGGTGAATCCCAACTTCATTAGGTATCCATCGATCCAAGCATACCAAGCCCTGGGGTCTTGATTCAATCCATAGAGGGATTTCTTCAATATGAAAACATGGGTTTCCATTTCATGCTCCTCAAATACTTGAGGTTGTTCCACGTACACCTCTTCCTTAAGTATGCTATGAAGAGAGGAAAAATACACATCCATCCAGTAAAGACTATAACCCTAGGTAGAATTAAGAGAAATGATGGACCAGATGGTAGTGTATTGAGCAACAAGTTGAAATATCTCATCATAATCTTCTCCCTCTTTATGGGAGAATCATCTGGCCACAAATCTCTACTTAAACTTATTAATGATACCATTAGCTGCATGTATGATTTTGTATAAAGACTTGGAAGTCACAATATAATCCCATTCATCTCTCAAAACCACCTCCCATACATCATTCTTCATGATGGACTCATATTCCTCAACCATGGCATCTCTCTAAACATTATCCTTCACAACTTGTTCATAAATGCAAGGTTCAGATTGCCTGTTGCCACTCCTCAAAGTAGCATATCCCTAATATCTGCGAGTCTTCTTGCTCTCTATGAAGGTGCCTCTTGGGGATAAGTGTATCTCAACATCTTGTAATGTATCACGAAGCCATAAAGGTATCTTCCTCATGGGAGGATCATAGGGAGGAGGATCCAAAGGATCCATGGAGGCCATAGGCTCATCTTCAAGGTTCGGTTCAAGCATGGATGGCTCTGCATATTCATCCATAGTATAATATATTCTCTTAGTGCTAGCAGGGATATGAGTGTCCCTTGATTTTCCAAGGGCGACATCTTCATAAAAATCCAAATCCCGACTCAACTCAATGTTCCTTTGGCCTGGAACATATATGCTGTAAGCATTATAATTTTCACAATAACCAACAAACATACCTTTCTTTCCCTAAGCTTCCAACTTGTACCTATTCTCCTTTAGTACATGAAATTAGACATGGAAACCAACTATTATCAAGTGTCCAACTTTTAGTTTCACACTTGTAAATACTTCTTCAGGAGTCATGTTTTCCAAGGCATGATGAGGACTCCTATTTTGGACATATACAACAATATTTGTAGCTTCTCCCCACAAAAACATAAGAAGATTTTGATCATGAATCATGGCTTTGGAAACTTCCAATATAGTTCCATTTTTCCTCTAAAGAACTCCATTTTGTTGAGGGTTGTATGGGACAATGACCTCACTCTTAATATCTACCTCTCTGTATAAGTATTTGAACTCATTTGAAGTATATTCTCCTCAATTATCTATCCTCAGGATCTTCACCTTATTTCTTGCTTGATTTTCCATAAGAGCCTTGAATCCCTGAACACATCGAAATTTTGATCCTTGGTCTTCAAGTAGAAGATCCAATTTTTGTGAGAGAAATCACTAATAAATATTTCATAGTATAATTATCCTCTAAGAGGATTCACCAACATGGAATGAACAAGATGAAGAATCTCCTTAGATACGTTGCTACTAGAAGGGAATGGTCCCTTGATATTCTTCTCACTAGCACATCCCTGAAATATCCCTTGTCATGGTCAATATTAATTTTGGGTATTCCTATAACCATCATACTAAATTTAGGAAAATATTTTTAATGAAGGTGTGCAAATATTCATTTCGAAAGCTCCCATTGATTAGTGGTGTCATGGAACAATGCTTGAATAGGTTGACCAAAAACTCTATAAATTACTTCATTTATGACACCAAGTGTGAAGGCTTTCCTCATACTACAATTCCTCGACCAAGTAAGGAATTTACCATCAATGAATGCAACTCCAAACCCCTTGTCATCCATGACAAAGATGAAGACAATATTCTTCTTCAGGCTTGGAACATAAAGCACATATTGTAGAAGAATAGTTTGACCAGTCTCCAAATGAAAAGAAATAGAGCCAAAACCTTTATCAGGATGAGAGGAATTATCCCCAAGAAAAATTTTCAAATTTGTCTCCCTATCAACTAAATTTGTGAGGACTTCAAAATACCCGGTAAAATGTCTAGATGATCCTCTATCCACTAGCCAACTATCAATGCTATCTGAAGATGAACTAGAAAGAGAAGTAACGAGGGCATATTCAGATTGAGAACTTGAAAAATTATTTGAATACCTTGTATTTATAGTCCTATTTTGAGGGCATTGGGTCTCTTAAATATTTTCATTGGTAACAAGACCTTTTCCTCTCCTTCTATTGTTGAAGATGTTGTTATTACTACTAGAGGACCTTTTAACATTTCTTCTATCAGGGAAATCTCGAGCCATGTGGACAAATTTGTCACACTTGAATCATTTAACTTTAGAGAAGTACCTTATATTATTGTTGAATAGATGAGTAAGCTTATTTGGATTCACTTTGAAATATCTTCCTTTTCCTTATCCTTTATTCACATTGGCGAAAAATTCTCTAGGTTTTGCTTCATCTTTTTTTTGAATTCTCCCCGTAGAAATGAGCCTGGATTCCTCTTGAGTGCAAAAGCCCAAGAGTTTATAAAATTAATGAGGCTCCTTTCTGATACTGGTTCCTAAAATGAATGACTCCAAAGACATGGGGATCCCACCAAGGGCCATATGTACAAGTTCTCTTCAGGAAAAATTTCTCCAATGGAAAGAAGCTAATCTTGTATTTGACCAATTCTCATGAAGCACCCTGTTATAGATTCTTTCTTGGTCATATTGATGTCACGAATTTGGATATTGAAATAAATTTTGTGGCTATGATTGTTGACCTCATACATCCCAATCAATTTTTCATACATCTTTTTGGACTTCTTTGGCTTGGAAACATAGCAGACGATATGATCCAAGAGAGAATCAATAATGATTTTCTTAGGCTTGACATCAGCTTTCTTGTACTTGGATTTGACACTAGTAGTGGAATTCTCTAGAGGTTCAACTATCTTTCCTTCCACATATTCCAATGCATCATTTTATTCAAGGATCAAATCCAATCTAGCCCTCCATGCTGCAAAGTTGGAGGCATCATTCAACTTCTCTTCGGTTTGAATTAGGAGGAAGTAATATTTACCAAGAAAGTGATCTCTAATCAACAAAAGGAGTGTTTGTAAGGGGTGATCTTTGGTCTCCTTAGGCTAACCTTCACCTCACCTTCGATACCATGTTAAGTTTTCACAGTGTTATATGATATTATAATCACTTTGAAAAATTTCTTCCAATTTAAATCACCCTAATAACATATAATAAATTATAGATATAACATTAAACAATAAATGCACAATATAAGTTAAACAAGCACAACGAGACACAATTTTTTTGTGAAAGACCAGGGAAAAACCCCACAAGGGGGAAAACCCTTTGATCAATTCTTCTTATTCTATTAGTCAATCAGTGTTCAACATGCGATACATAGTCCAAATAGTACATGCAACAACCTATCAAAGTAAAATCCTTGAATTCCCAAATCAACCAATCCAAAATAAGTCAATATTTAGAGATGAAGACAAATTTGGTCAAAGGTACTAGTCTACAATATTTCAACTTGTGGAGGAACAATCAACAACAGTCAATGGTCCGACCTAACCAACCAAAGTTAATGGTACAACTACTTAGATAAGTTTGGCCAACTTAGCCTTGAATTAAAACTTCCTTCCTTAGTAAAACTCAATAAAAAAGATCCAAAATTTTTGAATGTAATTCATTCAAATTCAACTGTCAACATCTAGTCAAACCTTAGCTTAGACCTATGGTAAAACCTTGTCAAAGTGCCAAAAATATTTCAGTCAAAATCTCTCTAAATTTGGCCTCCCAAAATAGATCATAAATTTGGTAAAAAAAGTCAAATAATCCCAAGTCAATGATGGTCAAAGTAGCCCAAAATATAAAGTCAATATTGGTCAACATAAGCTCATCTCTCCTCCTTCGCACATGTGAATTTTTACTGCAACTTTTAGATCATATCGAACTTGTTTGATGTGATTTGATGGATGTGTCTCCAAATGTGGTCAACAATGGCCTATTTATATGTGAGTTAGGAGGGATAATTACCATTGGTGGGGCTAACTTGTCATGTTCACTGTGTAGAAAATTTATAGAAGCTCTGATACCATGTATAAATTATACAACATATATGTATATCATGGATTCAAACGGATCTAACAATGTACTAAAGCTAGATATTGAATCTCTTCTACAAATCAATTGCAGAAATTAAATACAATCGCCAATTACAAAAAGTAAAGAAAGAATCAAATCAAACCACAACACAAATATTTTACAGGGGAAAGCTTGCTTCTCAAAACCCTTCTATCATATATTGTATATCCACAAGGAATCATGAAACAATACAATGCAATTCTTCTCACAAGAATCTCTTACAATCTGCCTATTGTCTCACACTGATCCATACAAAATTGGGCCAACACTTAGCCAATTCTCAACCTGTCTTCAACCTGATTTGCTCACGCAGTTCATGAGAAATTCAATCCTTATTCACAAGGAATTTCAACCTTCCTACACTGTGCTAAGTATCATGGGAATCCTGTGGTGTTTTAACTTCATTTGGGTAGTTTTCTATAGTCACAGCTGATATTTAACATCCCTTTCACCTTAGTCTCAACCGGGTCTCCACTGGAACTGACATGCATGAAACTATTAAGAGTAAATCATCAGTTGCATGTGAGATCACTGATTGTGAATTAAATAATATTTAATTCACTTGATCTCTCACTAGTGCAACAACTAGTTACAACTAGCACAATTGAATTTGACTCACTTAACTAAGCTAATTGATTACAACATGCGTTAAACACATGCACTAACTACAACTTGAACTCTGAAACACATAGAATTACTCGGCATGCCTCACTAATTACCCTCAACTTGAAATTAATGATCTAACTAAGTTTATCACACTCAGTTAACTATTATAAGTGATTTTGAGATAAGATTAGATTTTATTGTCCAATCTAATTAAGGGATAATTAAAATAAACATGCACCAATTTTAGCCCACACCAGTGTAGGTGCTGCTTGGAACTCCTTGTCCCACACTTAGTGTAAGTGCTGCTTGGACCTCCTGGTCCCACACTAGTGTAGGTGTTGCTTGGACCTCCTGGTCCCACACTAGTGTAGGTGCTGCTTGGAACTCTTGGTCCCACACTTAGTGTAGGTGCTGCTTGAACCTCCTGGTCCCACACTAGTGTAGGTGCTGCTTGGAACTTGTGGTCCCACACTAGTGTAGGTGCTGTCATGTTGTTTTTGGATGCCAATTTTACTATTTCTTGTTGCAAACTTCAACACACTGGTCCAAATTTTCAAACTCAAGAGATAAATTTCCTTTGCCAAAATTTTAAATTTCTAATTAAGAAGAGAGGTTCCTCCTTAGGGCAGTTGGGATTATCCTTGGGGAAATTAATCCTGTAGCTGCTAATTTTAACAAGCGCCTACCCATTCTTGAACATGACTACATATCCTCTATGCTTGGTCAATGAGACCGCGAGAAAGTTTTTCTTTAGTCTTGGTACCATTAGAGAAATTTTGAGGTCTAAAATGGGCCTCAAAATAAAAATGTACAATCAAATTCAATTTTATAATAACCAATAGGATTCAGGATAATGATGTCAACCACGGGGGATGATTCACCATTTTTGCAGTTAAAAAAAAAACTTTTTCGACTCGTATTTTCAATTTATCTCCCCACGGTTTTACTCAAGTTTTGAGCGGGAGCACTTGTTGGATGAAAAATTTAATGTCTCATCCAAGGAGTACCATTGTTGCATACTTTTTATGGACCTTTCTACACAAAAAATGATAAATACATGAAAAACATGATTGCAATCACATTTTTTCATGTATTTCTCATTTTTCCTATAGCAAGGTCTATCAAAAGTATGAAACATGAGTACTCCTTGGATGATGAATTAAATTTCACTTCCAACAAGTGCTCCTACTCGAAATTTGTGTAAAATTGTGGGGAGATAAGTTGAAAATACAAGTTGAAAAAATAGTTTTTTCTTTTTTCCCTTTAAAACTTGATGATGTAATCTAATATTATTTTATTATTTCCATTATTATTTTATAATATTCCTTATGAGGCCCATTTTAGACCTCAAAATTTCTCTAATGAAATAACATTTCCTTGGATTCAAATGTCCTTCTCGAATCTAATTGGAACTTAATGGTTCTAACCCAATTCACTGCATAGTTGGCATCATTACCAAGCTCCATATGTAAATACTTCTCTCTCCATTAGACTACTAAATATATTGTTTCTTTGTAATATTTCATGATTCACCACTATAAAGTGAGTACCAAACACTCCTTGTGATGGTGTTGGTAGAGAGACATGAGGCAAATAAGAAAATAGTCTCAAACTTCATTCATCAAGCTGAACATCTACTAATGTTGTCTCCTTTTGAAACTTCTCCTTCCCCTTCTCCTTCTTTGGAAATTGTGATGCATAGTGACCATTATTTTGGAAAATTATGCACTTGAGCTTGCTCAAGTACCTATTCTTCCCTAAATTAGAGGTCCCCCCCTCATTATTACCTTTGGAACCTTTTTCTTTTCCCTTCTTGGCCATGCTGACCAGGGCCAAGTTCTCCTCTCCATCTCCTTGCTTTCTAACATTAGAATCCTCTCAAGTATCTTCCTATATGTATTCATCTCAAAGATTTTCCCAATTGGGAAGGTGTTACGGAGCACATATCCCCTTGATAGATGGTTCCCATAACTTTGAAAACCATTAAGTGCCACATTTATGAGCTCTATGTCCTCCCCTTTTTCCCTAGTGTTTGCAAGTTGATTCCATTTCGTTAGGAAAATTTTAAGGTACAAAATGGGCCTCAAAACAAAAAATGTACTAACAAAATTCAGTTTAAAAGAGCCATTAGGATTCAAGTCAATGATTTAATTCCCAGGGAAAAATATTTTGGAGGGGAAAAGAAGAAAACTACTTTTTTTAAATGTATTGTTGGATTATATCCTTGTAGGTTCAATCAAACATCAATATTAGACACCTATTAAATGTAGAATTTAATTCTACATCCAACGAGTACTCACTCTACATACTTCTGAGGAAATTTATGTCGAGATAAAATGTAAATACATGAAAAAGTGTGTTGAACATGATTTTTTCATGTATTTTCAAATTTTATCGATGTGGATGTCCTTAGAAGTATGTAGAGTGGGTACTCATTGGACGTGGGATTTAATTCCGTGTCCAACATGTGTCAAATATTTATGTTTGAGTGTGTTGGGAATCACGATTATCGTTAGACCAAAACCCGCAGGTGTTAGTTAAATATCACATTGCCAAAGATAAGGATCCACGAGAGGTGGTTAGTCCATGTCGCAAAATACACAAGGAGCATTGGTTGATCCAATGTCAAACAATATCCCCCCAACGCGAGCTGGGTGTGTATCAAACTCGTGACCTACACTTTGATACCACTTATTGGAAATCAAGATTTCTATTACACCAAAACCCGTAGGTTTTAGTCAACGATCACATCGCCAAAGATAAGGATCCACGAGAGGCAGTTAGTCCATGCCGTGAAACACATAGGGAGCGTTGGTTTATCCAATTTCCAACAGAGTCAACCTACAAGGAGATAAGCTGAAAATAAAACTAAAAATACTAGTTTCCTGTAACATAACCCCTGCTATATCTAGCCCCAACTAGGGGTATAAGGAGGCAGTTACTAAGCTAACCCAACCTCTAAGTGTTACACATCATTTTGTCACCATGACACTTTACAGTTAAAATGGATCTCTCTCCATCCATAAATATGTTTCAAAGCACTCCCTTGCAAGTAAAACATCTAAAACCCTTGAAGAAATTATGAATTTTGGGTAACAAGGCCTTTTAACCCATTTAGTATGATCTGCGCGCTTTTCCTAGTCAGTTTCTGCGCATTCACATTTTCTCCCATTGAAACCTACACAAAACTTCTCTATGTCTTCCACTGTAGACCGCACACATAACTCAATGGTAAGTAAAAATAAAAAGTAAATTCTAGAAGCCTTGTTGGGAGAATATATCCCAAATGAAAGCTTCTTGGTCATATCTATTTGAGCCTTACCCCTCACATCATGGAGCTAATTCCCTTTCATCAATGAACTCTAATACCACTATTAGTGGATCTCATCCTTATTTTATGGATCTGAAACTTCCTCTGCTTGGCCTATAAATCGAGTAGAGGATAGAGGGTTAAGGAGTTCACAAAAGGTAGTCTTATGCTATTAAATTTAGTTTGGGAAGCTTATCATCCAAGGAGAGGGTTGGAGGCATTTCGGAGGAACCTAATGACATTAAGGAAATATTTTTAATGCTCTTCTTTATCTTTGAATTAATACAAATGAATCCATTTTTCCATTACATTGTATTACTGAAATGATGAATGATTTATGTTCCTTTTATGTATTCATTAAGATGCACTAGTATAAAAAGATGAAATTAGTGACTAGGTGACTAAAAAAGTTAGTCACCACAATTATTTCAAGTGAATTACTACTAAATTTGAGCAATTTTAAGTGGCCAAACTAAAAATGACTAACTTAAATGACTAGTTTAGTCTAGGGATAAAATATATGACTAGATAATAAGTGACTAAACTAAAAGCAACTAACTTAAATGATTAATTTAATCTAGGACTAAAATATATGACTAGATAATAAGTGACGAAATTAATAATGATTAACATAAATGACTATTACATTCCAATAATAAAAATATGACCAAATAACAAGTAAAAAAAGTATATGAATTAGTCATTTATGTTAGTAATTTTAATTTTGTCAGTCCGTAAATTTAAAATTTCAATTTTGATACCGAAGTGTTACATTTCACTACAAGGGTCTCTGAATCCATGTGCAGTGTTAAAGTTTAGAGACAAAGGGGTCTCTGAATCCATCTATAGTGTTAAATTTTTGAATACCCTTTTGTCTCTAAATTTTAACACTAGAGGGTTGTTTCTACTGTCAGCTTAGCAATGAATCCTCTCACTTTGGATTACTTATTGAATTTTGGGGGTATCTCAAAGCGCACATTTATGGCGTCTTTTGTGCGACTAGATCACTAACACTAGAAACCATTTCACCCTCATATAAATTATGATCCGTATATCATATCAATAGCAATATGATCACCTTTCAACCAAACGTTTCCCCAATGTTTCACTATTCAACCATATAACTCCTTCTCTCAACACATACAGTGGTATTTATACATTTTTTCATGCAAACATCTTGACATGGTAGAAAAATTTAGCTAACTAATTTCAACAACTACATAAATACAATTCATCATAAACAAAAATAACTTCACTATTCAAACCTTGAATTTGTTTAATTTTTTGATCTTAAAAATCCACTAAAATCATTGAGTTTGATTTCCTAAGGACTAAATAACACATTAATTATACATATATTACACTAATAGTTACCATATCATCTTCTAATAAAAAAACCAACATAAATAAACTTTGAAAAACACCAAAGTCACGTTCTAAATAAACTCTCCTTTTCCCTTTCCCTCTTTGTTTTAATTCTTTTTCTCAAGGAAGCATGAGAACCCATACACATTGTGTGGATACCGGATGACCTCCAATTTTCCCTCGGGTTACAGAAAAACATCATTTTATGAATTCTACAGATGAGTATCTGCCCCTTCGATTTGATGGTTTTCCCCTTAGGTTATTGAAAAGAATCATCTGATGAATTCTACAGATGATTATATTCCACTTTGTTTCAATGGTTTAAATAAAATTCTACCCCAGGGTCTCTGTGATTATCAACTTGAAATTGCAATTAGAAGCCATAACTAGCCAAAATTTTGCATTTCTCATGGAATAATTGGTGTAATTTTGGGATGTTTTTTTTATCGAGTTAGGGCACAATATCCATTAGATCCTAAGCTTCAAACACTGAACTATAATAATATATTTCAATCTTGTTAGGGAGGGATTTTAGATTCAAACATTGTAGTCATCGAACCCTAATTCTGTTGGGTATGTGTTATATTCGTTCCACGACTAGTCACGTGCGGGGGGGTCAAAAGGGGGGCGGTAGACTCCCCTGTCGGGGTCCGGGGCAGTGCCTCGAGAAATTTTTTTTGGTCCTTATTTTCCGGTGGGAAAACCCGCCCATGGTTTTGTGCATGGGTTTCCACATGGTTTGGGGCATGATGGTTTTCAGCCTCTGGTATTTTGTAGATCTGGTAAAGGGAAATATGGTTATGTTCTAATCCAAGGTTAATGGATTGGGGTTTATGTATGCTTCAGAATGTATATATATGTGTTGTAACACTAAAAGGAATATAATGAAAAATCAAGCTGGTCGTCCTGATTTGGGTTCCAGGGGAAAATCTCTGTGTATATCTGTTTTATGTTTTATGCTCTCGCTATTGTTTATTTTCTGTTTTTAAGATTCATTTGCAGATACTTTCTGTACAGGGTTAAAACCTACATTTGGTCTCAGAGCAGTTTTGGCTTCAAGGGGATGCCTTTGCTACTAAGGGGTTTTTTGCTCGGGCCTGAGGTATACCCTGTTCAGTGGGAGATCTGCGGGATCGATTCTTGCGGTGAAAGAAGATGGCGAGCGGCGGGAAGATAGAGATCGAGAAATTTAATGGTCAGAGTTTTGAGTTGTGGAAGCTCAAGATGGAGGATTTGCTGGTGGATAAATATCAGTGGATCGCGGTAGATCCGGGTACTAAACCAACGACAATGTCAAATGAAGATTAAAAGAAGCTGGATTGGAAGGCAAAGAGCACAATATGGTTGTGTGTCTCAGATTCAATATTGTTGAATGTATCTGGGGAAGCTATGGCGAAGACCTTGTGGGACAAGCTAGGGAATTTGTACCAATCTAAGTCTCTGGTGAATAAATTGTTCCTGTGGAAAAAGTTGTATAACCTAAGGATGAAGGATGGGGAAACGGGAAAATTTCAACTCCCAAAGCTACAAGGGTTTTAATTGAACCTGTGGCTGACTATTTAGTGGTCTGGGGCTATTTTAATGGGGCTTGAGTCTTGAAAAGGGACCTTGTATCATTTTGGTTCTGGATGCATTTTATTTCTCACTTTTCCATTAAAATAGCCCCAGGAATTTCAATGAAATATTTGAGTTTAGTCTTTTTCTAGTTCAAGTGTTGGTATATTTCCCATTGCTTTTATGTATCAAGTTTATATCTTATTAAAAGAGTGTCTTGAGAGCACAATTCCCCTTGCAATCATGATATAAATTCCTAGTAACTTGTTGAATTATTCACCATAGAACCATAATTTTTTCCCTAATGACTTTTTCCTTTCATAAAGTAAATGAACACTGAGTCTAATTGTGGGTGTGCATTGTCAAACACAGTTCTTGTTTTGTAGCTTTCAACTGTTTAGGAGGTATTCCACTGTGAACAATGTTTGATTTAAAAAGAAATGTTCTCCAAATAGGTATGGTAGATACATTGTAATGTCATGTTTAACATTTTGACTTGGTCAAAATAAATAAAAATAAAATAAAAGTGATTTGATCCCTCTCGGCACTTGGTAGATTTGCAATTAAAATGGATCTAGGATGGTGGTAAAATTTTCAGCACCATCATGATGCCATTTAAGCATCATAGGAAGAATATTATACACAAGCTTCTCATGAGGTTACAAAGTTACTATCCAAGTGTTTAAGAATTCACGTTAAATTTGTTTGGGAGGACCTAGAATTTTCACGCCAAAGAATTTATGTTGCATTAATGGAGGCGTTCAAAGGTTCATTTTGTTCAGTTCATGTCCAAAAAATTTGATAGCAGGATCCCTTTATGTCCAAAATTCTTACACCTACAGGATAATATTTGGGATTTGGATAGAATGAGGCATGTTGGTTGTTACAATATTACATGTTCATATAAACATTCGTGTGCAGTTATGCATCATTATCACTAGGTATTAGGTGTTAGAAAATTCAATACATTTTGGATGAAATACATATTTTGAACGCCCCAGTCTGCCATTTTGGTGAAGGGTCCATATCCACTTTTAGCTAGTCTCGAATTTGATTCCTACAGTGCATGTGCATTGCTACAACTTTATATACAGAAAATACCCAACAACTATAAAAAAAATAGCGAAAAATGTAGTTATACACCCAAAAAATATTTAAAATATTTATTCTTAAAGAAAATAATTAGGAAAGAAAATTATTAAAATTTAAAATTATTAAATGCCCCCCATATTTCAAAGTCGACTTCAATTGTTCATGTCGGCTTTCTCCAAGGGTTGTGACCCTTCACCCACGACATCAACTATAAATAGGCCACCGAGTTGGTCTATTAGATTTTCAGTTTTCACTTGAATGAATGACAAGGGTCTCCGCACAGGGTTTTGGCACAGGTTTCTTATCTTATTTTAGTTCCTACACTCGCTCCCTCTATCTACAAGACTCTCTCTTGGCTACAAATTTTTACATAACTCTCACTCTCAGATCACTGCTTTGGGATTTCAACTCCTTCTGTTGCATCAATACAATATAACTCCAGGTGTGTTTTATATTGAAGTCTTTATGTTATCTAGGTAATATAAAAGAAATTAGCATTCCCTACCTCTTTAATGAATGAACAAGTAATCATCATTGTTCCCAGGATAGACACTTCATGCAATCATATAATAAGGGTTATCTCTTAGTGGCATGGCAGAGATCCACTCTTTCCCAACCATTATAGGGGGTGATTTTCGCCAATATCCTGCTGATAGAGAAGGTTAGATGGAAACACATATTACTCTCACCTCAGTATTAACTCCATCGAATTTTGTGGGTGAGTCTTGATCTGGATCTCCAATAATTTTTTTTCAAGCAAATCGTGAGGGGATATTTGTGTCTGAACGATGCTTCTATCATGGTATTTGGGATTGACTGCATCAAGGGAGATTCATTCCCTAGCCTACACGATTCCTCTCTCCCATCATATGTTTAGATTTTCCTAGAGTCCGAAGAATAAAGTTTTTTTCGAATAGGGTACTGGCTAAGCTAATTATAGTGTCTTGCATAAGATTCAGACATAAGGTTTAATTTTATCTAAAAATAAAATAATTGTATGAATTTTATAGTATGCACTGAATATTTGCATGACATGCACCCATTGGATCATTTAACCTAGGTTTGAGTCTAATCATATGTATATCTAACTTTGGGTATTGCGGATTTTAAAATATTCCAGAATTCTATTCAGAGCAAAATCATTGTTTGATTTCGATACACAGATATGGAACATTTCCACATCTACAATCTATTTAGATGCATATATGCATAGATTAACTTACATCAACGACATCACCCAAGCAAGGAATTATTGCAAAAAAAAAAAAAAAAATGGTTGCTTGACCCTCGCACCAGGTCACATGATCATGTACAATACCTTGAAATATGGTAGTTTTTAGTCTTCTCCAAGATGCGAAGAGGCACACGAGCAGCACGAGAAGAAAGCTACCAACAAAACCTAAAATTATGGGTGTCTTGTCTACTATATTAGTTGGCCCTTCCACAGAGGCCGTTGGAGGGGAAGGAAAATTAAGGAAACTATAGCTTTCATAGCCTAACGCACAGACATCCAAGATAACTGTACCACCAATAGCATTCTTACAATTTTTTCGTATGGTAGTCATTGCCTCCTGTGAAAAATTGTTGCACTGATATAGTGTCGCATTTACCCCGCATTGTAGGAAGCCATATATTTGGCCATACACATAAATATTATACCTAGTTGGGGACGTTTGCTGAATAAGACCATCTAGGAATTTATTCATGTTTATCTCGAACTTGCTTTCAGATGTATACTTCACGATGTCATTGCATATAATATTAGTGTTATTACTGATAAAATCTGGTGGTGTGCTATATGCATTGGCAGGGGTGGAAACCCATGAATATTACAAAAATGATACATTTCATAATGAACTACACAACTTCCTATCAAATCTCAAGCTCCTCAACTTCCACCATAAAATTCCAAAATATAAGTGATTGTAGCCAACAGACATGTTGTGCATTTGTCGCTAGATATATCTCTCCATCACTACACGAGACTGTAATCCTTCGAGATAAGGAGTCTGTAGTTGTTCAAGAAGCATATAATGTATATGCAGAAACTGCCTCAGCTAGAAAATTGTTGAATAGATTCCCAAGCTTCTTGTTGAATGGGTCGAGTAGTGACTATAGATCTCTCCAACGTGAATATTTCACTTATATCCCTCGTGAATTCACGATTTCAGCTGTCAACAAATCGAAGAATTTAACTTACATTTCAGAAATTGTTGATCCCCCAGAGCTGTTCTGAGCACAACCAATTCCTTCCCATGGTATCAAATAGCAAGGATCAACAAGAATCCAACCTTTTATGTCAACTCTACTTTTGACAACGTCAAGAGCGTTAACTTCAGTTTGAGATCTTCGTTAGGCATTGATTTGCAATATCATAATTTACTTACGAGAAATTTAGTGAGGGCAAGTCTTACCATCTTGCAAATTTTTTGTGGGGCCCGACTGAAGTAGCCCATAATAATCATAAGCATTGATTATAGGAGGAATTCTGGTGGAGTCACTACTATTATGCACATTTAAAATTTTTGATGCAGTGGCGACAAAGATTGTAAAATCTCGCGCGGAATAATTTGGCCTCAAATAGTAATAGTTTCACGCTGTGATACACCATCCACAGAGATTGAAAATGATCTGCTAACATTTCTATCTTCATAGTTTTAGTTGATAACATTTCCATCTTCATAGTTTTAGTTCATAACATTTCCATCTTCATAGTTTGATATTTTTGATTTGTGAACGAAGTTCTTTCAAGCACATATAAAAATTCATGGAGGAATTTGTTACAGGTCGATTTGGGCATCATACCCCGAGACCTGGTCAAATTTTGCATCATCCCCAAAGACCAATATGAATATGGTCTATCATCCCCTAATTCAGTTGCTATATGCCATAAGAGAAGCCATTCCTTTGATGGCTTCAATTGTGAGATTTCCAAGGTTTGCAATATAGATTATATGACCCATTGACACATCAATGCTCCTTTGCATGGGCCTAACTGTGTTGCAGTGCACTTACCTTCATGCAGAGGTGCACTACAGTGCACTTCCCGACACTCAAGGGTGTGTTGGTCTCCTGGGAGTGAAATAATCATTGTTATGGGAATCTCCACATGTCCAGTACCTTCTAGAAGATCTCATAGGTGTCATACTTCAAATAAAAGTGTTCGTCCATCACCACTGAACTTGGAAACATGTCTCACCTATTATTAGAAAGACATTCAATTCCATTTATTGAGAAACTACCTTTAATTTCCGTATAAATTCAACACTCATCTAAGTTCTATGGAGGAAGAAATTGTGATATGTTATGCTGTTGGATTATCAATTGATGAGAGCTAGAAGTACTGTTATGCTGCTGAGATGATGCTTGGTGTGATGAGGACATAATGAAGTTGGAGCAGGTTGACGACGAATCAATCTATTGGTTGTAATATTCTTGTCCTACTTTATTAATAAAGATAACTATTCATTTTCTCATATGTATGTTTATATCTTGTGAACTGCATTCTCACTTGTGTATGTATTCTCAGATCTGATCGGTTCAATTTTTTTAAGATAAGTATATACTTGTATATTTGTATGTTGTTTTCTGTTCTCTGTCTTTGATTGCAGGAATCAATCTAGCAGATTTAGTTGGATTGAGAGCAACGACAACAGTGACATAAGGAGAAAGAGAGAAAAAAGGATCACATGTAGGGTTCTTTCCTTTCTGTCTATCTATTTGTCTTAGAGAAAATAATAGTTGTCTTTCTTCTGTTGTTCTGAGTGAAGGAACACCACACTCAGAGAATCTAGCTTATCTGGAGATTAGAATTCCGTATAATAGAATTATTTAGAACATTTCAAATACTAGCGAAGAATGGAAAAATAGTGATAAAAAATAGACTACATAATGATACATAGGCTAAAGTAATTAGCTCAAAATCCCACATGGTTAGGCGATACTAACACATTGAAAAAATTTACAAAGGGAGAAACTAGAGTTTGCCATTTATTATTTTGTAAGGAATTGTTAAAACAACACATTTTTGACTCTTGAGATTCCAGAAAAGGACATAAAAAATTAGGTGGAGAAACTTTCCCTACTCCAACTTCAGAGGGTAATGTCAATGCTATATATTGTAACAAAAGGAAATTGGGATTGTTTCCTTGAGACAAAATTTAATGCAACCTTTCACACACAGAGATTGACATGAAAATTTATATTAGGTTTGAAACACATTCTTGATTCCAAGAAAAATATAGGATTTGTGCATTTTCAAGTATTGTGAAGTTAAGAATGGACTAATCTTATCTAAATGTTTGCATGTCATGAAAAGTGATCACATAGCCACTATAAACCTCTTATGGTCATGATTTTAATAAAGGTATTTCCTTAAAATTTCACCTCTTCTAATTTAATTTCTTTCTCATTCCATATAGGGAGTTTAACAGATTCATTGATTGTGAAGTTTGGATTTTAATGTATTTCTTCTTTTGTTGTATAAATCATTTATAGTCTACTTTAGTTTATATTCTATTTTTCATCGTCTTTCATGTATTACACTTTGCATTGTAGCAACTAAATTAACATATGTAGCTTTGCATTTTCATATTAGATGAACATGCATATTGTATGGCATTTTTTTAAAATTTTGTTGTAAAACCATACTAATTAATTTATATTGATTAATAACGAACACATAAAATCAATCATAAACTACTAAATTAGTAGTTTAATTGATTAATGATGAACACAAATAAAAGTAATCTACAACTAAAATAGTCATTTATAATGATTATTAATGAAAGTAAATGAAATGAATATAAATTACTAAATTAGTCATTTATTTAATGAATATGAAGTTACCAAAAAAGATAAATTTGACTACTGCAAATGATAAATTTGTGATTACAAATGACAACCAAAATTTTCATATATATGACTATCAGTAGCTAATTTACAATTTCTTATAACCTGACCAAAATTAAGTCATATTTCATTGGTCATTAATTGGTTTCAAACAAAGAATAAAATTTCAATATATCTGACTATTAGTAGTTAATTTACAGTATCTTATAACACGACCAACATTTTGGGTCATATTTCTTTGGTCATTAATTGGTTTTCTCAAGTGATCATAGAGTAATATAATTTTTTTGTATATTTGGTCATTAATTGTGGCAATTAATGACTAAATCAATGACTAAAATTTTCATATATGTGACTGTTAGTAGCTAATTTACAATATCTTATAACACGACCAATATTTTGGGTCATATTTCTTTGTCATTAATTAGTTTTCTTAGGTGATCATATAGTAATATATTTTTTTGTATAGTTGACCATCTCTCATCCATCACTCAATTTGATTTTTGCACTATATATCCATGTGCACACCCAACTAATCAAACCTTTGATCTTCCATCAATATAAATTTTACAATGAATTCAACACATTACTCCACTATATCTCACTACCATATGAACTATGTGCAATGTACACTTAATAAATTCCATTCACTTACCGTCAATCTCACTTGTCTTACCTTTGCATCTCTCATCCATCACACTTCAAACATCTTGCGCATTGAAAAAGGAAGAAAGTGCGCAAATGTTTGAAGTGTGATGGATGAGAGATGCAAAGGTAAGACAAGTGAGATTGACGGTAAGTGAATGGAATTTATCAAGTGTACATTGCACATAGTTCATATGGTAGTGAGATATAGTGGAGTAATGTGTTGAATTCATTGTAAAATTTATATTGATGGAAGATCAAAGGTTTGATTAGTTGGGTGTGCACATGGATATATAGTGCAAAAATCAAATTGAGCTTAGGGTCGATTAGTGACTGAGCTTAAGTGACCTACACATAAGAGGTCAATGAATGAGTTTCATTGAAGCAAGAATGGAGAACAAATAGAAACATTCATATAGTCATATATTGATGGTGTGATTGGAAAGAGGCTGAGTACCTATAGGTGGATCGATAGAGGAATATATGAAAAATATTAAGTGTGCATGAAATGACATAGTTTTGGTGAGTTGAACTGGAGAAATGTTGTGTACCTGTTAGTATGTTAAAAAATTGTATATGAAAGAGGAGTGATGTTGGGTCAAATGTGCGACAGATAATTTTCTTCAGTGGCAGAGTGCATAGATCAAAATACCCCTGTAGTAGAGTTTATGTTGTTGAGTTATATAGGTAACAAGTGTTTTTTAGGGGATAGGTGGCTAAGTTATTTAATACATGTTACTGTGTATTGATGTATATGAGCCATGTAATGTTTTGTATTATTAGATATTTTGTCATAGCCTTGAATTAATGTTAAAGACCTATAATGTTCACCTATTGGTCATATGTTGCTAGTCAGGGTATTGAGAGATAACTGCTAGGGTGTTTGAGTCATTATGATGCTATTGATTCTTGTGATGTTGATGAGGCTGGTTGGGTTTGATGAGAAGTGAGTATTGAGGTTGATTTTCTGGGTAAGTTGTTTGAGTCTGATTGTGAGAGAAGATTTGTTTGTATGAGCTAAGAGTGGTTGTATTTATTTGATGAGCATGGAGCCATTGTGGGTCCAATGTGAAAATGGAATGAAATGAGTCCCATGATAGTATGATTTTTATGTGTGGATCCTTGTATGAAACATTGTGAAAAGTGGTCCATGAGATCTTGAAGGTTGGAGCCTTTAGTGGGCAAGTGGTGGATTAACGATTTAGGGGGCGGTGGCTTCCTTCAGGTTGTGGCTTGAGAACTTGGGAGTGGTGGTTGGAAAAACTATTGGGTGTTGGGGCATCCAACAAGTGGTGGCTTGCATAGTTGTGGGACTGGTAGCTTCTAGTAGGTGATGGCTTTAAAAGTTTAGGAATTGGTGGATTCCATCAAGTAGTGGCCTAGACTAAGTAGTTTCTTGCATGATTGCAAGTAGTGGCTTGCACACTGGTGGTGGCTAGTGATATGAGGATGTAAGAGGAAGATTTTAAATAATAACACTAGTACAAACTGGCTAATTAGTTACTAAAAAAATGACTAAAATTTGCATATAAACGACTATTTTTCAGTCGGTGACCAATAGTAGCTAATTTACAGTATCTTATAGCGTGACCAACTTTTGGTCGTTTTTAGCTTAGTCATTAATTGGTTATCTCAATTTTGTTATCTAGTTGTATATTTGGTCATTGATTTAGTCACTGATTTGGTCACTAATTTAGTCATTCATTTGGTCTTTCATTTGGTCACTGATTTAGTCATTCATTTGGTCACTGATTTAGTCATTGATTTGGTCATTGATTTGGTCATTAAATGTCACAATTAATGACCAAATATACAACAAAATATATTACTATATGATCACCCGAGAAAATAAATTAATGACCAAAGAACTATGACCAACATGTCGGTCGTGTTATAAGATACTGTAAATTAGCTACTAATAATCATATATATGCAAATTTTAGTCATCGTTTGAAATCAATTAATGACTGAAGAAATGTGACCAAATTTTAGTCGTGTTATAAGATACTGTAAATTAGCTACTAATAGTCGTATATATGCAAAATTTAGTCATCATTTGTAGTCACAAATTTATCATTTGCAGTAGCCATTTATTCATTATATAAACGACTAATCTAGTAGTTTATATTCATTTCATTTAATTTCATTAATAATCATTATAAATGACTAATTTAGTCGTATATTCATTTTATTTGTGTTCATTATTAATCAAGATAAATTAATTTGTATGATTTAAAAAATGTCATACAATGTACATGTTCATCTAATATGAAAACACAAAGTCGCATATTTTAATTACAATACTAAACAACATCAAGTGCAACTATAAATAATTTCAACCACATAAATTATATTATATGAAATGTTAAAGTATTACAATATGAGTTTCCAACTTAATATTAGTTGGACTACAATTTACACATGAAATGATGTTTCATCACTTCAAAACATTATCGTTGTGTTGTCAAGGCATTACAGGTGAGTTCACCAGCTCTGAAGACTTGATCATCAGTCTTTATTTGTGTGTCTTATGCGAGATATTGGCTCTAAGAGTATCACCAGACTAGTTCTCCTTTCTCTTTTTGCTTTTGTCGCTCCAATGTTATTTCTCTTCTCTTTTTTCAATTCATGCTTCTTACCATCAATACTGATTTCATTTTCTGAAAACAAAAGAAAATACATTGCAGTGTAAGAAATGAAAGACAATGAACACTAGAAGATAACATAAATTAGACTATAAATAGTTTATAAAACATATACCTTAACATCAACAATGTCAAAGCAATTTTCCTTCAGCATCAATTTCTGCAAAATAAATGTCCCGTTATTCTTTCCCATTTCTCAACATGCTACATACGATAAATTGAAAATCACATAGAACCAAGAGAAAACCCTTTTCTAACCAAAACAAACAAACAAACAGTGCCTCTAATAAAACTTCATTATAATATTAGCAAATGAAAAGAGAACTAGTGGACCATTTGTGTTGTTTGACTTTGCCTATTTTTGTTATAAAGTGCTTGAACTTCACGAACCAAAAAATGTGAGCACGAGCTAAAAACTAACCAACCATTCACTTGTCAACATGAAAGATCACAAATAAACCACAAAATTGATCAGGCATTAAAATTGTGAGCAGACTATCTTGAAATTTTCTTCTTGAGAAATACCTCAAAATCTCGGTAACATCTCAGTCTCAATGACATCACAGTGTTGAAATTACCTCTACCTCAATTCAGTACTACTCTTATAAGATTATTTTGATACCACAGTAGTGAGGAGAATGAGTTATAAAGGTGTATTTACAGTTAAGGCTCGGTGTGACAAAAAGATATCAGTATAATCCATATTACAGTGAAGATCTTCAGTGTTATAATCACAGGTCAACTACAGTCTCGGTATAATCAATCACATGATAAGTATGACACTACAATTTGGAACTACCACAGTGAAAAATCTATCACTGTTTCGTGCTACCACAGTGAGAAAGGTCTCACTGGCTCGGTGCCATCACAGCTTGATGAGAAGTATGTCATTTCAGTTTGATGGTATCACATAGGGTCTCATAGAAATGG
The DNA here is from genome assembly GCA_034641835.2 of Pinus albicaulis. NCBI lineage: Eukaryota > Viridiplantae > Streptophyta > Pinopsida > Pinales > Pinaceae > Pinus > Pinus albicaulis. Next base: position 1,557,434,268 of record CM076578.1, read on the forward strand.
TCAACATAAGTCAGAGACATGTACAGTGAAGTATTTACAATCGAAGCACAAAATAAGATCAAAACAGTAATATGTATACACAGAAAAATAGTACATTCGAGGATCTCGAAATAACTGCTTACATTGAGTTTGAAAGAATCTGAATTCTTTCCCATGAAGTTGACAGTGCAAGAACCAACTAAAAGAAAGAACACTAATATACCTTTTATCAACCACCATCAAGGCAACCAAGCTAAGGATTTTATCTTCACTTGTCAAGTAAGTATCTTTTATTCTATAATCAAATTTGGTATAATGACTTTGTTTTTGCAGGGAAATCTGTAAGCTGGTGGGGTTCCCAAGATTCCTTGCATAAGGAGGACAGTCACAGTCCTTGAAGAAAGTAAAGTCATGAAAAATCTCTGAAGGTCAAGATTCATCTAAATACATGGAAAAGGATAGAAGGGCTCAAGGATTCTTTTGAAATCAGTCAAAGTCCTTACATCCCTATATAACAGGATTGGAGACATCAAGAGAATATATGATAAGTTGAAAGAACCATTCAATGCTATAATGAAGGTCATGACACTTAGACCTAATTTACACAAAATTGAAGGTATCAAAGATTGAAGGGATATCTTCATAAGATCTCAACTATGAGATCTGAAAGAGATGATAAGATGGATAAGCGGGAAAAATGAAAGTTTAGAAAAAGTGGAAGACTTTTGGACATTACAAGAAAGCATCCTGATCTAAGCATGGCAAGAACTCCCGGTGAATCAGCTCCAAGAAAACCTCTCTGACAAACATTACTAATGTAAAGTAGTCATCAAAAACAAGGGTCATCATGGAAACATATCTCTAAATGTGATGACATATTGATGAAGCCGGCCAAGGAAATGAAGCTCTTCATTCTTGAGAAATTGCTACAGGATGACTCAAAGGAAAAAGGTATGAGGTATATATATATATATATATATATATATATATATATATATATATATATATATATATATATATATATATATATATATATATATATATGTTGACATTAGATGTTTTGTAGTCATGTCATGCGGTTGCAGGTAATGGACTTCTATACTCAGAAATATGATCTATGGAGAAGTATCTCTCAAATGCACGGACAAACGAAATCAATGTCCTCATGGAATATGAGGTGGTTGTATATGAACGAGCAACTAGGAAAGTTGTACGTTCCTAGGAATCAAGATTGTGCAGAGAGGAAGAGATCATGAAATGAAACCATGTCAAGAGGTAGTTATCATCCAGAAGGAAATAAGATGTGACTAGGTGATCTCCTGGAAAGATATGTAGACTCTGATGGAAGTTTGGCAAAGAAGGAGACCCTTGGAAAGACATATAATTAGGAGATGTGTCAATCTGTATGGATGATGCCGATGCTTACAGGAAGATGTCATGGTGAAAGATCATCACTGAGGTAACTTTTGTTTTAAAGGATTCATATGTAAATGTTTATCTGGATGAATTTGTGCAGGGCTGCTAATCATGAGAAAGGATGTATGATCCTGGGAGATGAGTCGAAAGAAAGCAGCATGGCACAATAGTGGACCAGATTATGAAGTCTGTTGAATCACTCTGATAGCTGACAAGCCTCAGGATGGAAGTGATGAATGATTTGTGCCCTATGAAGCTAAAAGATGGAGATTCCTCAATACCGAAATCCATGACATCGATGATAGGAATTCTTCATGAGCAGCTGGGTGTCTCACCATTGTTGTTGTAGGTCTCTGGTTAAGAGGGGGCATGATGGTAAGTTTCTTACTTGGAAGAAACTTGGTAATTCCTAAGGATGAGGTTAGGTACATTCTTTGTATAAGAATGAGTACATTCCCTTGTGGAATAGGTCCTCCCTGGGAGGGAGAGATAGACACATCATTCTGGTCTTGGGAAGACAGAATGGAGGATTGGGTAATCATCTGGCATTCGATACTCTTTGAGAATGTGATTGGGCATTCAAGATAAGAGTAGTCGGGGACCGATATTCTTTGAGGGCTAGCTACCCAAGAGAAGAATAGTCCAGGAAGGTCATACTTTGGGAACACCCGGGTGGAGTATGTACCTTGGAGAGACAATGACGAAGGTGTCTATAAGTCATGTGTCTCGCCAGCATTGAAGTCCATTTTCTCGTTGAAGAGATGGGGCTGTTAGTTAAGGCCTTGCACTAGTACAATGCTGGTTGATATAATGCTATACAGATGCGATTACCAATTCGATTTTTCTTATAGGATTCTTTTTTTTTCCGAGTACCTGTATGAATACCTCCCTATTTAAGAGGGAGTGTTGAAGAGTGTAACTAGGTAGGTCTTCGTTATGACTGTAATTATGTACTTATGTAAAGATGAAGTCAACAATAATAAAATGAATTTTTGGTTTACTTGCTTCATGGGTTTCATGAGAAATATTCTTAGTATAGGTCTATAGACTTCTTCTTGATGTCTATTAGGTACATAAGTGTAATTAAGAGTCATGTAAAAGGCGTGAAGAATACCCTCCAGGACGTTGCATAATAATGGCTTAAAAACGTTGAAGATATGCCTATGAAGTTGGTCTACAAACAAATGTTAAATTCGGCCTACTTAATGGCTATAAGGTCGGCTTAATTACTTGGCTAGAACTACTATATATACCCTATATATGCTACGGTTAAGAGAACATATCTACGGATGATATTGAGGTTATACAATGTGCAAAAGAAGAAAGTTTTGCGGATTCTACTAAGGCAATACAACGTAAAGAAGGGAGAAAAGATTAAGTTAACGTCTGGGGTAGAACATAATAGAAGAAAGAACAGATTTGTGGATCTGTCTCTGATGTACTGCGGATATTTAAGTAACAATTACAGTCAAGTTTGAAGTTAACAAAAGGTGGAAGAAAGAACAGGAATTGCGTATTAGTTTGAAGGTATAACAAATCAAATCTAAGGACAAGATTGTCTACGTATTAGTTTGAAGGTATAACAAATCAGATCTAAGGAAAAGATTGTCTGCGTATAAGTCTGAAGGTGACAGCGTTTGAAAGATAGCAAATACAAGAAAAATTTTGATTGCAGACTTATCTAAAGGAAGAACTGAATGATACAACTTCCAAGGCAACTGAAGGACGTATTCTATAGAAGCAGCTAAAGGTTAGTAATTTCTGAAGTAACTGGAAGATTGAGATATTGACTAAAGGATATGATTAAGTTATCTCTGAGGAAAGAATTGTAAAAGTCAGAAACCTCAAGTAAGGAAGGTAAATCAGAGATTTACCTTCCTATCTATATTGCAAAATACTTAGTTACAAGAAAGATCAATTTTGTCTCTACATTTGTATAAGCACTTTGATAATTTACTTGATGAAGGATTAACTCAGCAAGCTCACAAGTGGTTATCAAGAAGAGAATTTGTATTAATCTATAGCCCTTAAATTCTCAACATATAATTCATAATTGCACATGACCATAGACTGTAGCAGTCTTGAAATAAACTCAAACTTGAATAAGAACAAACACAAAATTTCAATTTTGTGGTTTATATGATAGCCATTTGATAATAGCTCACTTAGCATCCATGTTTCAGGCAGTATTTGGTGTCTTTTTATGTGGAAAATTTTCCAATGGGGCTAGATGTTTTGACCTTTTCTGTTTGGATCTAAGCTTAATATGAATATGTATTGGATTTTTGTTTTAAATGAAAACATAGGTTCTTCTTTTTCCATTTCTGTTTTTCTCCCTTTACATATATATTTTGTGAATTTGTGTAATTTTAAACAAAATAAATAGTCATGTTAATATGTTTTAACATATTGCAATTTTAAAAATAAATATACAATTTTAAAATTTATAGCTAGAGTTTTGGAGGAAGCATGAGAATTCTACCTGCTTTAGCCAGCATTCTTGATGCTTGTGCTGATATATGTCTGGAGAATAGCAACCAGGCTCAAATGGGCAGTAAACCCAAATGTTACACTTCTTTTCACTTTTTGATTGGTCTAAGCAAGCCTGACAACAATCTGTAGCACTTTATTTATGGTGCATCAGACCCCATTTAACTGCCGCTCCGTCATAGTCTGTATGTGGTTCTGCATGGCATTCAGAAGGAAGTGGCTTGCCAGGTATGATTCCATCTTCTGCAGAAATAATATCAAACTATGCATCAGGCTTTAATTGCACCATTTTAAGCTAGGATTCTCCAAACCCTTGCTGCCCTTGGACAAATTGAACAAAGAAACAATATAACTCATTCAAAAATAACACACCTGGGAAAAGGTGGAAAAGAAAATAGATGTTAAAACAAAATACTTTGAATTTTAACAGTTCTTCACTACAAAATGCTAAATTCCATTCTTCCGCATGTAAGTAATCAAATTGTTAAATTTAGCAACATAACAATAACCTTAAATATGCTGAAAAAAGGAACTGAGAGAAATTGTCAGGAAACCATAATCCTCAAGTCATAAACTTAAAAATAGATAAGACTACTATATGAATACTTTGTAAAACATGCTCTCAAGACATAATGCAGTGAAGAGGACAAAATAATTTGGTGATGCTAACCTAGTAGTCAAAATCCCCAGAAAACAAAAGCGAAAACACCAAATTAAGATTGCCCATATATTGATTACTGATCTCAGGTCCATCCTCCAACATCTTTCCACTATCCTCGCTTGAAGCTTCAGGAGGTAATGAGAATCAAGCTTCCTCCAACACAGGGCCCAGTGAGTCTCCAATACTTTTGCCACCATCTCTGTTCATGGGAACCCCAATACATAATGTATAAACACACACCCAAATTTGGGAGTTGTGGACCAAAAGGAGCAGGGAGGAAAATAACTTGATGTCACAAAAAAATACTATGCCATCACAACTAACGGACAAGCCATCAGTTGAAGTCACACATAAGCTGAATAGAAAAAATGCATACCAGTGTCTTTGGTTTCTCTGGAGGAATTCACTCTGGCTTTCATTGCTTCACGTTTCTTAGCTTCTTCAAGCTTTTTCGTCTGCCATTCTTCAAGGGCTATCACTTAAAAAAATGTAAGCATTAACAACATATTGATGTGATTGCCAAATTCTAAAACAATCAATATTTAATAGTCAATAGTTTGCATTGTTACTAAACTGGGTAACACTTTAATTTTACATTATTACTCAACTAATGGGTTAACAATTTACAACTTTTGAGGAATCCAGAGCTAAAAAGTTGCTGAGATTTATATAATGAGAAAATGTATGATTTATTGAAAGCAGTGGTGGTTTGGTGAAGCTATTATTCGAGCAAGTTGAAATGTTGCTAGATAATTTGTTTCCACTAACATTAAATAAAAGCATAAAAGAAACTGGAAATTCAAGAATCATCCCTCTAAGTTGATTGCCTCTCAAGCGAGAAAATACAAGTTCCTGCATCTACCCAAAACTATAAGAATTCGACTAGTCAAAATATTTTGAAACAAATTAAGGATCTCCAAGCTACTACATTCACCCCAACCCTCAGGGAAGGTTCCATTTTGAGTTGTCTGTAGAGCCCAAATAATCTTAACACAAGGAAGTGTGACAAGATCGGCAGGAATATCTCCTTGAAAATAGTTGAGCTCCAATTTTTCACTGTTTGATAAACCACTAGTAGGCTCAGAATCAATATAATTTTTTCCAGGGGTGTAGTCCAGCGGATTTGTGAACACAAGTACATAATGCTCATGGCAATTTCCCAGCTCCTTGTTAATCTCATGAGTGAGGGAGTTCCTTAAAACATCTAGCATTTCAAGCATGGATTGTTTTCCAATCTCTATTGGGATAACTCCATCTAAAATATTTGGAAACAGGGAAATGAAACTAAGTCTATAACAATTCCCCAACTGTGCAGCTCCAATTTTTCACTGTTTGATAAACCACTAGTAGGCTCAGAATCAATATAATTTTTTCCAGGGGTGTAATCCAACGGATTTGTGAACACAAGTACATAATGCTCATGGAAATTTCCCAGCTCCTTGTGAATCTCATGAGTGAGGGAGTTCCTTAAAACATCTAGCATTTCAAGCATGGATTGTTTGCCAATCTCTATTGGGATAACTCCATCTAAAATATTTGGAAACAGGGAAATGAAACTAAGTCTAGAACAATTCCCCAACTATGCAGCTCCAATTTTTCACTGTTTGATAAACCATTAGTAGGCTCAGAATCAATATAATATTTTCCAGGGGTGCAGTCCAGCAAATTTGTGAACACAAGTACATAATTCTCATGGAAATTTCCCAGCTCCTTGTGAATCTCATGAGTGAGGGAGTTCCTTAAAAGAGCTGCCAATGAATCTAACTTTGAATGTTTTGTATACTGGTCATCAAAGAGGCCTTTGGACAGACTCCTATACGTATTGTCGCCTATTGCAGGACTGCGTTTATGAGAAAAAGGTTGCAGAGGGAAAGGGATTGCATGCCCGCATGATCAAATATGCATTTGAACCAGACATTTTTCTAAACACAAAACTTGTCATTTTTTATGCGAAGTGTGGGAATCTGGAGGATGCAGGCCAATTGTTTGACAAAATTCCTAAGTGAAATTCCGTCTCATGGAATGCTCTGCTTGCAGAATACTATTGGCGTGGGTTGGAGGAGGAGTTTCTAAGTCTTTTTGCGCAAATGGGAGAGAAAATCATGACACCGGATGAATTTTCTCTTGGAAGTGTTCTCAAGGTATGTTCTAGATTAGTAGCACTTGAACTTGGGAAGCAAGTCCATGCCTACATTATCAGAAGTGGGTTTGGGTTTAATGTTGTTCTCATAACTACTCTTGTTGACATGTATGAAAAATGCAAATGCTTCAAGGATGCACGCCGAGTATTTGATGAAATTTCTCTTAGAGATTTGGTGTCCTGGACTGCCATTATTGCAGGTTATGTGGAGCGAGGGAATTGTAAGGAAGCCCTGAATCTCTTTTGTAAAATGCCTTGGTTTGGCATTGTTACACCATTTTTTGGTCATCTAACCTATTATTATTAGATGAACCCAAGTACGCCATGTAAGACCAATTTTACCTAAAGTAAAATTGCTTTCACCACATCTATTTATGTTTCATGGTCATGTTTAACCCAAAACAAGGATATCAATTAAGTAAATCATTATTTATTTAATTGTTTCCTAAGAATAAGTTATTTAAATCACTATTTAAATCATATTCTTAGTTAAATTTGACTAAATCAAATATAAATAATTAAATAAACCATTATTTATTTAATTATATTCCCCTCATTTCCCTTAAATAACAAATAAATCATTTCTTTATTTGTTATTTATAAATAAAGGAATTGACCCAAGTCAAAAACCCTTTTCCCTCCAACAAATATAATAAAATATTCCTAAAGGGTGATTCTAGAAGATGTTTAATAATATTTTATTCATGCACCAAGTTCTAGAACACCCCAATATTTTGTTATAAATAGGAGGGTTTTTCCCATTCATTAGTCACCTTCATTGCATTGGATCACACTAGATCTGCTTTTGGTCACCATTTTGCATTTCTGTTTTATGAACTCCCATTGAGTTCCATGTTTTTGTTTCCACAATAGTTAGAGAGAGAGACCATTAATCTGAAACACTGAGGACTTCCAAGAACCCATCCCACTGAGGAGAACTGGAAAACACTTTTCTTGTTTTCCTCTCAGGTGCCCCATTCTTTAATATATAATATAAGATTATTTTTATACATTGTTCTTGTCTTGTTCATTGGATGCATGGAGCCATTTCACATTTTATCTTCTTAATGTATTTTATGCTTAGATCTAATATTATGCAGCAAATCTAAAGATATTTTGCAGCCATACTTGATGTTAGGGCTACTTGATATGCATAGCTAAAGTGATCTTTTACGACGAAAGAATCATACTAACAGGCATCAAGCCCAACAAGGTCACATTTCGTACTGCTAGTGGTTTGTATCAGATGTTGTATTAGGCAGTGCCCTTGTCGACGTGTATGCTAAATGTGGGAGCATAAAGGGGGCACGACAAGTGTTTGACTTTATATCCCCGAGGGATGTGGTCTTATGGAGTCTGATTGTTACAGCCTATGGCAAACACAAATTTGGCAAAGAGGTTCTCCAACTCTTTGAAGAAATGAAGAAATCGGGTTTGAAGCCTGACGATGTCACCTTCTTGGCTGTCCTGACTACTTGCAGCCATTCAATTCTAGTGAATGAAGGTTGGCATTATTTCAATACCATGACTCGAGATCACTGTATTCCACCAAGAGCAGGGCATTATGCCTGTATGGTTGACCTCCTTGGCCGTGCCGGGTGTTTGGATGAGGCATATGATTTTATCAAAAAAATGCCATTTAAACCTAATGTCACTGTTTGGGGGGCCTTACTTGGTGCCTGCCAAGTCCATGGAAATATGGAGCTAGGAAAATTTGCAGCAGAACACCTTTTTGAGTTAGATCCACAAAATTCTGGAAATTATGTCATGTTGTCAAATATTTATGCTACAACTGGTAAGTGGCGGGACATGTTAAAGTTGAGGAAAGCAATGAAAGACACAGGTATAAATAAGGAACCAGGATGCAGTTGGATTGAAGTAAAGAGCAGGGCACACGTATTCTCTGTAGGAGATAGATCACACCCACAAATACAGGAGATCTATGCCATGTTGCAAAAGTTAGCTGGGCAGATGAAAGAAGCTGGGTGTTTGCCTCAAACAAACTTTATAATGAATGATATAGAAGAACAATAGAATTACATACAATGTTACACCATTGGTAAGATGCTTGCCATTGGAGTTGTGAATATCACCATACAACCTTAGACAATGATCAAAATAGTCAATAGCCATATGCTTGCAGTGACATAATCAGAAACTGTTATGCAATTATTGTGGTCATTCAAGTTTTAGACTCGAAGCCTCCACTGCATTAAGGGTTTTCCACTGCTTACTTCATTCCTAGGTTTATCTGTGTTCTAGGTTTTGATCCATGCATCACTTTCTAGTAGCATTCCTTCAAATCATTGATTCTAATACACAAAATGCTGGTACTTGTGGAGATTGCATTTAGCAATTGTTTGCTGTCTCCAATCGTCGGGCGAGATATTGGAATTTCATTTGATTCTATCATTTCAATGTAAGTGAAAATTATTTTGGGATTCATTTGTGAAATTTGGAACTGTATATCATAAGTTATGGTGACTTGATGGAAGGGATTCGGGCGTTTATATGGTTCTATTGCTGCCGTGATGCTGTATTTGGCATTTACAAGCCTGTTGTGATCAATATTGTCAGAACTGGAACTGGAACTGGCTAAGGGCCAGACTGAGACTGGACTAGAACCAGCCAGACAACTATGCTGATTAAAAATACATAAATGTGTAATCATATATATATATATTGTGTGTGTGTGAGAGAGACTTCAATGTAAATCCAAACTTTTAGACACCAAATATGCAAAGTTTTGCACATGCATATAGCATCAAAGCCTAAAGGCCTTTTTCTCCTATTTTATTGCATATTTTCATTTACTTAGGTATGATGGTGCACCACTATGACTTGGTTCTGAAGGCAATTCCAAATCAGAATTGATGGCCAAACTGGTTGATCCAGCTGGTTTGGGATGAAATTGGTCTATCAGTTCTGTTCGCTCTCTCTCCAGTGTGAATTGGTCTAGACTGGCCAGTTCTGATCTGGTTCGTCTGGTTCTGATAACACTGATTGTGACAAGAAGAATTCCTTCTTGCTAGAAAAATGTAACATATCTCTGTGATTATAGATATAAATAAGCTTTAGTATTCAAAACCATGAAAGCGCTATGAATTTTCCATGTGCGGATGCTGCTGAACTAATTTTCCATTCATTGACAGCTCTTCCATTCATTGTGAATCTCATGTAAGCATTAACAACATATTGATTTAACTTCCAAATTCTAAAACAGTCAATAGTTTGCATTTTTACTGAACTGGGTAACACTTTAATTTTACATTAATACTCAACTAGTGGGTTAACAATTTATAACTTTTGAGGAATCTAGAGCTAAAAATTTGCTGAGATTTATATAATGAGAAAATGTATGAGCTCCCACATGTCAATTGTTACAAGATATGTGAATGGTGGAATATATGCTAGAGCACTCATAGCATATGGTAGAGGGCGTTCATGATGTTATATTCCCAAGGGTGAAAGATGTTGATCCTTTAATTTGATTTTTTGAGGTCTCTAGGCACTTCAATGATTTATAATTCCCTAGTACCTCTGCAGGAATTTCCCCTGATATTTGATTGCCCTGAAATTCAAGGCAAAGCTCTGAAATCTCTATTATGAAGCAAAAAGGGAGCTATAAATATTCCCTAAAAATTGGTTGTCATTTAATAATAATCCATAAGATGGTTGTCCTTTCATTATCCCTTCATCTATTAGTGGTGGAGAAAGCAAACAAGTGAAGTTGTTACTGTTTGAAATCATGAAGCACCGTCAGACCCTTAGATAGAATGGAAGTGACTGGATTGCTTCCCCAAAGACCACACATAAAGAGATTAGATAGAATGGAAGTATCTAGATTGCTTCCCCAAGACCACACATAAAGAGAGATGAATAAAGAGCAACAAAGGTGACCTGAGCTTGCGAACTATCGAAAAACTCATCTATTGAAAGTAGTGGTGGTTTGGTGAAGCTATTATTCGAGCAAGTTGAAATGCTGCTAGATAATTTGTTTCCACTAACATTAAAGAAAAGCATAAAAGAAACTGGAAATTCAGGAATCATCCCTCTAAGTTGATTGCCTCTCAAGCAAGAAAATACAAGTTTCTGCATCTACCCACAACTATAAGAATTCGACTAGTCAAAAGATTTTGGCACAAATTAAGGATATCCAAGCTACTATCAATATATGTTATGAGGCCTAATAAGGATGATATCCTTTGATTCATAAGAAGATGCTGCTCATCGACTGAACAACCATATTTTTTATATTGCAATCAATTGGTCTGGTGGTCTTCACCATGCTAAAAAGTGTCAGGCATCAGGTTTCTCTTATATTAATGACTTCATGCTGGGAATTTTGGAGTTGCTTAAACATCATGCCAGAGTTCTAGATGTTAATATTGATGTCCACCATGGTGATGGAGTTGAACAAGCCTTTTATTTTACTGGCAGGTATTCAATGGTTACATCAAAACATTTCAATGCAGATGCTTGTGTCTTATTTTCTCATTAATGGTACGTCTGGTGTAGGTAGATTTTAAGTTTTCATATGATACATGATGGTTAATGTTCTTTCTGCTATGAAGCTATAATTTATTAAGCTACAAAAAGGATGACAAAATTATTGGTTATTCCCTCCCACTGTTAAGAAAAAGTTTACAAAGGTTTACAATACTTGATATATAGTTAGAATTTTCATTGCAAAAATAGTAAGGGACAATACGTGGTCTGGACTCTGCATCAATCAGCAAGAGTGACTATGACCATGCACCACATGCTGCACACAGTTTCTCCTTCCCTTTTGGCTTCAGGAACTAAATGTTTAACTTCTTAAATCTTAAATGTCAACACTCAACGGTTGATAATGGCATCACTTCAGACAAACATAAATATCTACCTATTCCTTAAGAGGAACACTTCCATCATTGACTATCTGTTCAGTATCTATAAGCTGGATTTTCCTATGTTAGTATGTTCTTGTTGTACAATTTGTCTGGATACATACATATAGACATGTACATGGGCACAATTGACGTAAAAATAGTAAAATACCAGTGCAAACAGACACATGCATTCACATAAAAATGCTAGTTACTTGAAGTACATAATCCATATTCACCCTTGTCACATCTTAACATGCTATCCATTATAAGTTAAAGTTGAGGAAGAATCCATTGTTTAGGCAATAGAAAACTCTACAGATGGATGCGTAGGAAGTGAATATTCCAGTTTTTGGGATGGTAGAATATTATACAGGAAGAAGTAGCAAGTGAACACAACCTGTGAACCATCATATTTTGGAATAATGGAGATGAAAAATGAAGTTTGACAATGACTCTCTAATTTTACTTTAAACCCGTTATTTAATGCAACCACATTCACGAGTAGGCGGTAGAACTATAATATTTTGAATATTTTATTGAGTACAAAATGCATTTATGTCCAACAAACTTGCAAGATTAAGACATGGAAAACCAACCAAAAACTAACAATGAAAGATGTTGATCCCAACAGTGCTAGAATGTAGTTTGAATACCTTATTTTTAATTTGGAAATTACGCAGCATTGAGTTTTGTGCTTCTTCACTTTCATGATTTCCTCATCTCACACCAATTATTTTCCCTAACTTTTGCTTTTGAATTTAATCCCAAACTAGTGTTTTCTACTGCACATGTGAAAATAAAGAAAACAAATTTTCAATGTCCACAAATGAACAAAATAATTCAATGGGACTGCTATCTCAAATCCTTCACAAGGTGATAAGGCCAGTGGAATAGGGAAGTGTCGCCACTATCGCCGAGGCAACACCTTTCCTCATTTTAGTGAAACTCTGCCTATGCCCTTTCTCCTAGACCTGTGCATCTGCACAATATCCATATCCATCTCCCTTGTTGCCATTCACATCAATACATCCTCCCTACCCATCACCCTGTGTCTCCTACTGCCATTCTTGTTCCCCATCACTCTCCCCCAACACATATCCTTGCAAAAAAATTTCCAATATATGGACAATTTACTCGTTGCATTCATTGATTTTAATTTATTTATCACACATATTTAATTGTTATTCCCGCAGATCAGTCAAAATTTAATCAACATGTTGGTAGATTTATTGCATATTTTGAAGGATTTAAGACTAGATACATGCTTCCGATTCACTAATTTGGAAGGTTAAGTGACAGATTTTGGAGTCTGGATCAACCAATTATCCTAGACATGCCCTAGAACTAGCATGCTTTGAAGTGAGGATTATTTTCCGCAACAGTTGTAGCATTCATAAACTGTCCAATCAAACCCCTTGGGATTTATTCAAGGGGCAAAAGTGATTGACGACCCTGCTTGTCTGATTTTGGATTAGGAGTAGAGAAAACTTCACTTTGAGAGACCATGGATTCTACAAATCAACAAAGAAGAATGCCCACTAAAGACAATGAAGCCCACAACTCAGAAAAAGTAGTGTTCTAAGTATTGACATTTACATTAAGGAAAATCCTAGTTTTATATTTTATATCTATAAATTGCTAATATCTTTCCATTGAGAAATAATACTTTCAATTATTGCTCTATTTGAATGTAGATCTAGCTAAAAGTTGCAAAACCATTTAAATCATTTCTCCAATATTATAATTTCCTACGATTTACCAACATCACAATGGATCCATAATGACGCAATTTATATATTTAAGATTCTAAATGATTATAGTTTCGAAACAAACCTGTGATGCCCATGGGGAAAATTGTTGATGCAATTCACTCACTAGATCTCCCTTTATATCTGACTGTATAACCTGTCCATTCATAAAAGTTTCTAAAAGTCACCACTTATTAGCAACAATAAAATTAAGATGGGGAGAACCATGCCTTAAAATTACTGATTTCAAGAGGTAAAGTATAGTTCATTTAGTTTCGAAAGCATTTTCAAAGTTAAAACTACAAATGCATACATAAAATACACTTCTACTTGGAACTTAGTTTAGATCATATATGATTGTGAATATTCTATTGTATAAGAAAGAACACAGATAACTCATCCTCCCAGTTCATGTTATCCTAGATGATGCAACATTTCTTCTACTTAAATGTTGTTGATTTACCAATGCAAGGGTCAATTCTCACAGTTGTGCTAGCTGGAAGTCCCAACAGGGAACTGATCGATTCTCCAAAATTGTTCACTGCATACCAGGCAACCAACCAACATAATCAAGTGGAGATGGGAGATGGAGGACTCAGGCTCATATTGACTCAAAGGGAGAAAGATTCAAAAGTGACACATTCAATTACACGAAGCAAATAGAATGGAATGGCAGGGGGGATAGACACAACACTCAGGATGTCCAGTAACAGCAGGTCTGGACACAAATGGAGCAAGCAACAACCACTGCAATCAAACAGGGCAGAGTCAAAGGTGGCTATTCATTTCTATTTTTGGCATCCTTCCCAGAAGCCATGGACTCATTTTAACCATTTAAAGGATTAGGGCACCAAAAGGAATAGAATCTCTATGTTTCTAAGCCAACCCCATTGATTTAAGATACAATAATGAGTCAAATAAAAGTGAAGCCTGTCTAAAGAAATTAGTAGGACCTGCAGCTTCAACAAATTAAAGATTTTGAACGTGTTTCTTGTTGGAATGCAGCCACTATAGAATTAATTGTTGTAAAACTTGATGAAGCAAACTATAGTTGGTAGAACCAAATTTTATGAAAGCTCATATGGAAAGAAAAAGTTTGTTTTAAATCTGCAATAAAAAATGCATGCTAAAAGCCAATTTAATTATGTCCTGATGGTGGTTGAAATGGATCCAAGAAAATTGTGGCATTGTATTTCATGCAAGATCTTGGGCCTTATATTTATTTTATTACAAATTTATTTTCTCAGACATGTCAATTAGAACTTTGCAAAAGGAAAGGAAACTAAAACACTCTATGCAGCATCTGGCCTGGCTTAAACTCACGAATGAGGTGAAGCCACCCACTTTTTCCACAACAATCATCTTAATGCAGACCAGTGAGAATCTTACATATCTAAAGGTAAATATCAGAATCTAGTATACGTGGTTTCAACAGAGCCTAGAGGTAATGTTACCCACATTTTTGTTTAAGACAAAAATGGGATAACTAGGGGAGCTATCCCAATTCAATATATGTTGGTAATACATTATGAAACATATCAACTATACTGGCATGGGACCATACTTCTTGAAGAGTGAGGAAATGTATTATTAGAATGGATCTAAATTGATAGGTGAATTTGAATGCATGAGAAAGGTAACAACATATGATATCATAGGCTCTGATCTCCTGGAAGAGTCCTCTGCAGAATCCATATAGTGCATAGGTAAGGAGGGTGATGGCACAATAATACAAGGACCAAAGGAGGGATAGTGGATGGGTCAAACCTGTTTGATAGAAGAACTGATCACATGTCAGTAGTACTCTTGTAGAGAGCAGTTAAACAAGGATAAGAGACCTTTCTGAGGTTTGTATTTTTATGGAAACCAGTATTCGCAATGTTAGAATTAAGAATTCATCTTGACAAAGACGAGAGGAGTGTAAATTTGTAAGCCTATCCAGGGAGGTCTGTCTCAAATGCAGTCATTACAGTCCCATCCTATTTCAATGACACTCAGCATCAAGCAACTCAAGCTCCCAAACACATGATCATTGGAGTTCAAAGAATTTGGGCAGATAGCTAACATGATGGCTATAGATGCATCTTTTGGAACCCTGTCAGCTACAGAAGTAGAGGCTCAGAAGAGACGTTGAGCTGGGCATGAAAATGTAAATAAGACAGCACAAAAATTCTGCCTGCAATCATAAAACAAGTATTGAACTAACTTTAACCTGAAGAGAGGAAAAGAATGCAGAGAACAAAGACTAATTTCACAGCAGAAGTTGCCCAAGATAATTAATTGGTGTAAGGTATCTCTCCTGTGTATAATATATATAAGTATGCACACTAGAATTAAAAAGAAAATTAAAGAAGGCAAGGAACCTAAATTTGGGCCAAAATCAGCTTTTGTTGTTGGAATCAACCTTTATTTAAGGTGATTTGTACACATGTGAAATGAAATTTATGATGGACTGACCAATGCGTGCAAAGTCTTGTGACCATTGCTAAGAGAAATGTTCTCAGCCTATGGGGGATTGCCTACTGAAGAGCCCATTTATTTGCACAACAAACACATGGTAGAAATGGGGTGCTCAACCCAGCTTATGAGGACACAGAGGATGAGTTTTCCCACCTTTCAAGGAGCCAGATGAGTTCACTTTGAAGCACTCTACACTTGGAGGAATCTTGGAGGTGTAGTTTTCCCTTTGGTCATTCCTTTTCCTTGCTTTGTGAGCCATTTTCCCACTTCATAACGGATTTTTGACCCTTATAATAAATAGTTTGAAGGTCTATACACCCTTTTAAGGGTCATTTATTAGAGGTACACGAGCCTATATCAGAGAAAAAGGGTTTAGTGCCCACTTTGAAAGACATTTGGAGGAGGAAATCCCTTGTTTAGTGGAGGATTTGTTACAGCTGTGGGGGAACTTGAAGGTCTCCCTCTCCCACTTGGTCAATGGCATTGGGATCCCTTGTACCCACCTTGGAGGAGAATTTTTGGGTTGTCTGCCCACTTTAGAGGCTTTTGGTGGGCAGATTTAAAGACTTCTTAGATAAGCTATGATGTTGATGGGCCTTGGGAGGTTGGATGCCATGCCAACAAGCCCTTCATCTCCTTCATTTATGGAGATGGGCACTTTTTGAGGGCTCATTCCCCCTGATCATTGTAAATGTGGCATGAATTCCCCTAAATTCATGTAATTTTTCGTTAATTAATTGTACAAGAGGGCCTTTGCACCTCCTTAAGCTCTAATTAGGGATTTTAGATTAGAAAAATAATATTTCACTGCGAGGGAAATTGAGAACCTCCTCTATAAATATAGGTACTTTCCTTTCATTTTCTCACAATTGGATTTGGGGGAGAAATATCTTAGAAGGTCTAAAATTTGTGTGAATTTTCTCTCTTACAATTTGGCTATGGATGGAAGAGTTGAGTGACTTTTCTTGGGTGCAATTGGAATGTGTGTGATCTCTTTTCATGGATGCTTATGGTAGAGATCTTGGACGATGCTTGGTGAATTAAGTTGGTTTATTTACTTTGTCCTGGTATGTTGGAATGTGTGTGATTAGGAAAGGCAACTAAAACACTCTATGCAACATCTGGCCAAGCTTAAACTCATAAATGAGGTGAAGGCACCCAATTTTTCCACAACAATCATCTTAATGCAGAACAGTGAGATAATCATTCATCTTACATATCTAAAGGTAAATAACATAATCTAGTATAAGTGGTTTCAACAGAGCCTAGAGTTATTATTACCCACATTTTTGTTTAAGACAAAAATTGGATAACCAGGGGAGCTATCCCAATTCAATAAATGTTGGTAATACATTATGAAACATATCTACTATACTGGCATTGGACCATACTTCCTGAAGTGTAAGGAAATGTATTATTAGAATGGCTCTAGTTTGATAGGTGAATTTGAATGCATGAGAAAGGTAAAAAAAGATGATATCACAGTTTTTGATCTCCTGGAAGAGTCCTCTGCAGAATCCATGTAGTGCACATGCAAGGAGGGTGATAGCATAGTAATACAAGGACCAGAGGAGGGATAGTGGATGGGTCAAACATGTCTGTTGGAAGAATTTTTCACATGTCAGTAGTACTCCTGTAGAGAGAAATGAAATGAGGATAAGAGACATTTCTGATGTTTGTATTCTTATGGAAACCAATATTTACAATATCATAATTAAGGATTCATCTTGACAAAGACAAGATGAGTGTAAATTTGTAAGCCTATCTAGGGAGTTTTGTCTCGAATGCAGTCATTACAGTCCCACCCTATTTCAATGACACATCATCAAGCAACTTAAGATCCCAAACACATGATCACTGGAGTTCAAAGAATTTGGGCAGAAAACTAACATGATGGCTATAGGTGCATCTTTTGGAACCCTGTCAGCTACAGAAGTAGAGGCTCAAAAGAGACCTTAAGTTGGGCATGCAAATGTAAATAGGACACCACAAAAATTCTGTCTACAATCATAAACCAAGTCCTGAACTAACTTGGAACTTGAAGGGAGGAAAAGAATACAGAGAACAGTGCCTAATTTCATAGCAGAAGTTGTCCAAGAGAATTAATTGGTGTAAGGTCTCTCTCTTGTGTATAATATCCATAGGTATGCGCACTGGAATTAAAAATAAAATTAAAGAAGGGGAGGGGGCACAGGGAGAAACCTAAATGTGGGCCAAAATCAACTTTTTTTGTTGGATCAAACCTTTATTTAAGGTGATTTGTACACGTGAAATGAAATTTATGATGTGCTGACCTGTGCGTGTAAAGTCTTGTGACCATTTCTAGGAGAAATGTTCTCATCCTATCTGCGATTGCCTATTGAAGAGCCCATTTCTTTGCACAACAAACACATGGCAGAATTGGGGTGCTCAATCCAGCTTATGAGAACCTAGAGGATGAGTTTTCTCACCTTTAAAGGAGCTAGATGAGTTCACTTTGAAGCACTCTACACTTGGAGGAATCTTCAAGGCATAGTTTTCCCTTTGGTTGTTCCTTTGCCTTGCTTTGTGAGCCATGGGCCCACTTCATAATGGTTTTGCGACCCTTATAATAAATAGTTGAAGGTCTATACACCATTTGAAGGTTCATTTATTGGAGGTACATGAGCCTATATCAGAGAAAAAGGGTTTAGTGCCCACTTTGAAATATATTTGGAGGTGGAACTCCCTTGTTTAGTGGAAGATTTGTTACAACTGTGGAGGAACTTGAAGGTCCCCCTCTCCCACTTGGTCAATGGCATTGGGAGCCCTTGTACCCACCTTGGAGGATAATTTTTGGGTTGTCTGCCCACTTTAGAGGCTTTCGGTGGGCCTTAGATAAGCTATGCTATTGATGGGCCTTGGGAGGCTGGATGCCATGCGAACAAGCCCTTCATCCCATTCATTTGTGGAGATGGGAACTTTGTGAGGGATCATTCCCCTTGATCATTGTACATGTGGCATGAATTCCCATAAATTCATGTAATTTTCGTTAATTAATTGTACAAGAGGGCCTTTGCACCTCCTTAAGCTATAATTGGGGATTTAGCTTAGAAAAATAATATTTCACTGCAGGGGAAATTGAGCACATCCTCTATAAATATAGGTGCTTTCATTTCATTTTCTCATGGTTGGATTTTGGGGAGAAATCTCTTAGAAGGTCTAAAATTTTTGTGATTTTTCTCTCTTACAATTTGGCTATGGATGGAAGAGTTGAGTGAATTTTATTGGGTGCAATTGGAATGTATGTGATCTGTTTTCAAGGATGCTTATGGTAGATCTTGGATGATGCTTGGTGAAGTAAGTTGATTTATTTACTTTGTCCTGGTATATTGGAATGTGTGTGATTAAGAAAGGCAAATAAAACACTCTATGCAACATCTGGCCCAACTTAAACTCAGAATTTCTCAACAAAGACAATCACAGAGATAAATAACAGTCACACAAAAGACACTTATCTTTTTTTAGGAAATCCAACAGGGAAAACCTGCGTGCTTGATGTGGCTATTTTATTTATTATTATTGAGCACTTGGATCTATTACAAAGCAATATGTCTCTCTTGAGAAAGTGTTCTGCTTCTCAAAAAAATCTCAGCTAGTACAATTGATCTTGGCCTTCCTTGATCACAACTTGATCTCGATTCCTGCACAAAATTGATCCTCTGTTGCCGCCTTGACTTGCTCTGCAAACCTTGCTCTCTTCTTCTTAATCTTGCACACTTGTGACTTACTACTGCTTATAACACAAGCTCTACATGCAATAAATCTCCTATTCCCTAGTGCTCTTGTTCCTCCTATTTCTTAGGAAACAATTCCTGCACTCTCCACAATCAAGGCTCCTCTCACAAACTCGTGAGTTGTCTTTTCACACAAACCTTTGTGCATAAAAAAATTGTTCTTTCCTCGTGTCTTCGTCCTCCCTTTATAGATTCGATCCATGCTAAATAGTAAATTAGGCTAGTTCATATTTAGAGTTCGAGTTGTTGATTGACGAGTTAACTGAGAGTCACACTCTTTATCCCTCTAATCAACACTAGAGTTCTTAACTCGTTCGTCCTTCAATCAAGACTGAAGCCCAAACACGTTCTAACTGAACTAATAACTGTCACCCAATCCTGTAGTTAAACTGATGAAAACTCCACTTATAACTGAAGCTCCAACTCTACGCGTGCTAACTTGATGATTATTCCAGTAAAATGGAAATAACTCATCTTAACCGGAGTCTAACTCATGAGGACAAATCGAAGTTTTCACTGGCTAAGGCACAAGCCAAAATACCATGCTCGCTACATTTTCAACAGTAAATCATTTATTCAAGTTGTTTACTTGAAAAAATACTTGGAGCAAATTACCTATAACACTCTCATCTTGAGTTCTTGTGCTTGGATGGTGATATTTTCTCTCATGTTGTATTTCTTTCTCAATCTCATGCTATGGGTTCATCTGTAGTGTGATCATTATTAAAGTGTTAATTTTTTTTTGTTTGGCTGCATTAGGCTTTGTTGAAGTGTTTACTGTAAATCTAAAAATCCTTATGATCTTCTTAAGCAGTTGTGTTTGGACATTGAACTTTTCAATCTTGTGTTGAATTTCCTTTTAAGTTTTTCAAGCTCATGGGATAGGTTCATATCCAGTGTGATCATCATTAAATTTTTGTTAAGTTTTTTGTTTGGCTGGATTAGGGTTTGCTGAAGTGTTCACCATAGATCTAAAAACTCTTTGAGATCTCAACAGCCAGAGTCATTTATTAATCAGTTAAATGTTATTAAATTGGCCCTATTTCCACACATAAAATGATAATAAGCCTTAATGCCACAAGTAACCATAAAGTAGAACCCAAACATCCAGAAACTGAGAAAGATATGGTTAAAATTTAAAAACAATTAAACTGCAAAATCTTAAAAGAAGAAAAGAACATAATAAAGAGGAAAATATAAAAAAGGGCATACGTCCTACCAATATAAAGATAGATTTGCCAACAATGTAATTAAATTTCAGTATGTGCTATGTCATTTCTAGGGTAACAAACCCGCATAAATGTAAAATAATCCAACAATAAACCATCGAAGGGAACATCAACATGCATCCAAAAATCAATTTATAAAATGAAGTTCTCAAAAACCGACTAAATTTCATAACCCTACGACTAACAACATAGTGGATTACCTATGTCTAGTATGTAAAGGTCGTTGTAATATATCTCTTCAGATTCATCTTGAGCTTTTCCACAACCTCCAAATATAAATAGACGGTGATCAATGAATGCAGCACTGTCCCCCTCACGAGCTGCTGGTCAATGAATGTAGCACTGTCCCCCTCACGAGCTGCTGGTCCTTTGCCACTCACATTAGGTTGCACCCATGTATTTGCAGTGGTGCCCAGTTCTCTGCCTCCTTTTGCTGTAAATTTTCCTCTGCGCGATCCAGTCTCTTGGTCTTTCTTTGGTTATTTTTGGGGTTTTCATTACTCTTGGCCCTAGATCTAGATGAATGAAGAGGTCGAATGGCGGACAACAATGATTTTTCTAAAAGGCCATTCACTATAGCGCCCTTTTCATTTTCAGATAGTTAAATATATTTTGAACTATGGCGCCCTTTTTCACATAGTTATACAATGGAATATTTATTATTAGTTAAATACATTTTAAATTAATAAATAAGGAAAATAGAATCATATGTATTGAAGTGCTAATTTTATTTTCATAATTACAAAATTAAATATTTACGATTATTTACATATATTTTATTTTAAATTAATAATACTTAATTGGAAAATTGAATCTTATATAAATTGTTGTTTTAATTTTATTTTTCATATAGTTACAAAATTGTATAGTTAAGAAATTGAATATTTATGATTATTTATATATATTTTAAATTAATAACACTCAATAGTAAAATATAATTTTATATAAATATGCTTACAATCTTATATAGATTTGTTTTGGCAATTAAAAATAATTTGAGAAGTGAACTTGACAAATTACTTGTTTGGTGGGTAGTAATCATTAATAAAACTACACATTTATAGTTTTATTTTTACATAAGTGTTAATGAACACATAAATAGTGATGGAAGTAACTCTAGTTAGGTATTCATATCCATTTTTTACACAAAGATTTATTCAAATTAAAGTGGAAATTAAATTATGGTAAATATGGTATTAACTAGAGTATGAGCTATCTTCAAGGATTTTATTTTTGGATAATTTTCCTACAAAGCTTAAGAATAAAATATTAGTGAAAATATATTTTGAACTCATGCATGAATATTGCAACCATGTCCACGAATTATATATATATATATATATATATAGAGAGAGAGAGAGAGAGAGAGAGAGAGAGAGAGAGAGAGAATATTAATAATAAAAATTTTCTTATAGTTAAAATATGTGGGTTTGTGAACATGACTAAGTGAACATGGGCTGTGAACATGACTAGGAGTTAGGGTTGGTCCACGCTCCTTTTCTCTGTCCACCTCCGCAATAGGTTCTGTGGGTGCAATACGACTAGGGGTCAGGGCTCACCGCTCGACCCCTCCTCCCAACGTGTCCATACATGTCGTTCAAATATAAGTGGCAATCATTATGGTTGAGAACCACCTGTATGTGAGATGGTAAGGCTTTGGAGTTTGTTATGGCAGGTCATCGGTTTGATTCCCACCAAGGCATTTCAACCTTTAACAAATTTTTAGCCAATGTGGAGGCGCCACGTGGTGGCCTCTAGTTGGGCCACGTGGCAGCTTCACATTGGGCCACCAAAATACACTGCAACCAATAAAATTCGGCCAACTCAGACTTTAGTATCAAAATTGAAAACTTTCATTTCTAGAGTGACACAATTAAAAATTACTAACATAAATGACAAATTCATATACTTGTACTTAATAATTGTTCCTATATTTTATTCCTAGACTAAATTAGTCATTTTAGTTAGTCTCTTTTAGTTTGGTCACTTATTATCTAGTCATATATTTTAGTCCTGGACTAAATTAGTCATTTTAGTTAGTCGCTTTTAGTTTGGTCACTTATTATGTAGTCATATATTTTATCCCTAAACTAAATTAGTCGTTTAAGTTAGTCATTTTTAGTTCAACCACTCAAAATTTCTCAAATTTAGTAGTAATTCACTTGAAATAATTGTGGTGACTAACTTTTTCAGTCACCTAGTCACTAATTTCATCATTTTCTACTAGTGATTTATATCATGATTGCAAGGGGAATTGTGCTCTCAAGACACTCTTGTAATAAGATATAAACTTGATACATAAAAGCAATGGGAAATATACCAACACTTGAACTAGAAAAAGACTAAACTCAAATATTTCATTGAAATTCCTGGGGCTATTTTAATGGAAAAGTGAGAAATAAAATGCATCTAGAACCAAAATGATACAGGGTCCCTTTTCAAGACTCAAGCCCCATTAAAATAGCCCCAGACCACTAAATAGTCAGCCACAGGTTAAATTAAAACCCTTGTAGCTTTGGGAGTTGAAATTTTCCCGTTTCCCCATCCTTCATCCTTAGGTTATACAACTTTTTCCGCAGGAACAATTTATTCATCAGAGACTTAGATTGGTACAAATTCCCTAGCTTGTCCCACAAGGTCTTCGCCATAGCTTCCCTAGATACATTCAACAATATTGAATCTGAGAGACACAACCATATTGTGCTCTTTGTCTTCCGATCCAGCTTCTTCCAATCTTCATCTGACATTGTCGTTGGTTTAGTACCCGTATCTACCGTGATCCACTGATCTTTATCCACCAGAAAATCCTCCATCTTGAGCTTCCACAACTCAAAACTCTGACCATTAAATTTCTCGATCTCTATCTTCCCGCCGCTCGCCATCTTCTTTCACCGCAAGAATCGATCCCGCAGATCTCCCACTGAACAGGGTATACCTCAGGCTCGAGAAAAAAACCCCTTAGTAGCAAAGGCATCCCCTTGAAGCCAAAACTGCTCTGAGACAAAATGTAGGTTTTAACCCCGTACAGAAAGTATCTGCAAATGAATCTTAAAAACAGAAAATAAACAATAGCGAGAGCATAAAACATAAAACAGATATACACAGAGATTTTCCCCTGGAACCCAAATCAGGACGACCAGCTTGATTTTTCATTATATTCCTTTTAGTGTTACAACACATATATATAAATTCCGAAGCATACATAAACCCCAATCCATTAACCTTGGATTAGAACATAACCGTAGTTCCCTTGACCGGATCTACAAAATACCAGGGGCTAAAAACCATCATGCCCCAAACCATGTGCAAACCCATGCACAAAACCATGGGCGGGTTTGCCCACCAGAAAATAAGGACCAAAAAAAATTTCTCGAGGCGCTGCCCTGAACCCCGACAGGGGGGTCTACCGCCCCCCTTTTGACCCCCCCGCACGTGACTAGTCATGGAACGAATATAACACATACCCAACAAAATTAGGGTTCGATGGCTACAATGTTTGATTCTAAAATCCCTCCCTAACAAGATTGAAATATATTATTATAGTTCAGTTTTTGAAGCTTAGGATCTAATGGATATTGTGCCCTAACTCGATAAAAAAATATCCCAAAATTACACCAATTATTCCATGAGAAATGCAAAATTTTGGCTAGTTATGGCTTCTAATTGAAAATTCAAGTTGATAATCACAGAGACCCTGAGGTAGAATTTTCTTTAAACCATTGAAACAAAGTGGAATATAATCATCCATAAAATTCATCAGATGATTCTTTTCAATAACCTCAGGGGAAAACCATCAAATTGAAGGGGCAGATACTCATCTGTAGAATTCATAAAATGATGTTTTTCTGTAACCCGAGGGAAAATTGGAGGTCATCCAGTATCCACACAATGTGTATGGGTTCTCATGCTTCCTTGAGAAAAAGAATTAAAACAAAGAGGGAAAGGGAAAAGGAGAGTTTATTTAGAACGCGACTTTGGTGTTTTTCAAAGTTTATTTATGTTGGTTTTTTTATTAGAAGATGATATGGTAACTATTAGT
Source organism: Pinus albicaulis (assembly GCA_034641835.2). Taxonomy (NCBI): domain Eukaryota; kingdom Viridiplantae; phylum Streptophyta; class Pinopsida; order Pinales; family Pinaceae; genus Pinus; species Pinus albicaulis. The sequence continues at coordinate 1,557,459,056 of CM076578.1, forward strand.
GTAATATATGTATAATTAATGTGTTATTTAGTCCTTAGGAAATCAAACTCAATGATTTTAGTGGATTTTTAAGATCAAAAAATTAAACAAATTCAAGGTTTGAATAGTGAATTTATTTTTGTTTATGATGAATTGTATTTATGTAGTTGTTGAAATTAGTTAGCTAAATTTTTCTACCATGTCAAGATGTTTGCATGGAAAAATGTATAAATACCACTGTATGTGTTGAGAGAAGGAGTTATATGGTTGAATAGTGAAACATTGGGGAAACGTTTGGTTGAACGGTGATCATATTGCTATTGATATGATATACGGATCATAATTTATATGAGGGGGAAATGGTTTCTAGTGTTAGTGATCTAGTCGCACAAAAGACGCCATAAATGTGCGCTTTGAGATACCCCCAAAATTCAATAAGTAATCCAAAGTGAGAGGATTCATTGCTAAGCTGACAGTAGAAACAACCCTCTAGTGTTAAAATTTAGAGACAAAAGGGTATTCAAAAATTTAACACTATAGATGGATTCAGAGACCCCTTTGTCTCTAAACTTTAACACTGCACATGCATTCAAAGACCCTTGTAGTGAAATTGTTAAATTCTGCCCATGTTCTATGCCATTTCATATTAGGGCACAACACTGAAGAAGATAGAACATACTAATAGATCGATAGAAGACAAGCCAAGACAGAGATAAGAAATGGTGGCGTTACGGCGATCAGCAGGATGCTTCTACTAGCAAAGTCTCCAATAGGTCATTCAGCCAAGCGTGTCACACATAACCCCAGAACAACCCAAACAAAGAATACGCAGCTCCAACGTCATCAAGAGAGAGAGAATTCCTCCACACCAATGTGTGTCAAATGAACTTCAAGTCTCTCCAATATATAGGAATATTTGGGGGTGTGTGACACGTCCTTTAAGACATTTAAGTCAATATTTTATTCCAGGCCGACCCAGCACATAAGTGGAATAAATTCAAAGTACATGTTCTGCTCATCCGATCAAGATGATCTTTAGATCAATCTTACACCTCTCCGAAAGAGGAATCCAATAAAAATATTGGTGTCTTCATCTGAGCATCAAAACATGGAGTTTGGACCTAGTTGTCCAATTTTAACACTCCCCTCTCAACTAGGGAGAACTCCATCCACCTGTGCAATCAAACATCGTACATCATCCCGTCGTAACTTGCTTTGCTAGACTCTTTATTTCAGAATAGAAGTGGGTCAGTCACAAAGACATCATTCCCGGCTGACAGATTCAACCCAAAGGCCCGAAACCTCTATAGGACTCACAAAGAAGTCTCTAACCAACCAAGGTTGGTTCATACGCTTAGAAGTCGGTTGAGTCGAAACCTCACTAGGACTCAAGAGAGTCATATACTAACCCAAAGTTAGTTTCACTGACCCAAATTCAGTTGGAGGTCCGAAACCTCACTAAACTTGATCCCAGATCAAGTGGTTCGACCGTGCCATCCTAGATAGAGAGTACGGCAAACTCTGATGCGTCCATCAGTCTTTGCTACTAGTCTCTAGCTTTTCCCACCTCATTGGCCAAATGAGAGGTACTTCCCATGAGCCCTAAACTCAATGGGTAGGATGCATACAGGGCATAGATAATGAGAGGTAAACCAACTCAATAATCACAACGGTGGGGCAGAAGCACCATAAGTGCTTATAGCTCTGAGAAGCTATCCCTAAAGCCCCCAGAGCTCCCAGAGCTCATCGTCCAACGGGACCCACATCATAGGGTCATTTCACGATACCAAGATTCTCACGGAAGGTTAGGAACATGACCTTCCCCAAGGGCATTGTGAGAATATCCGCGACCTGCTCATCAGTTCCTACATGATCGAGCCTTACGGTGCCTCGCTGTACCATATCCCAGATAAAGTGGTACCAGCCATCAACATGCTTGGATCAATCGTGGAACCTGGGATTCTATGACAAATGAATCCCCCTCTGGTTATCACAAAGGATAACGGTGGCATTTAGCACATGCTCGAACAGCTCACAAAGAGCTTTCGCAAACAAGTGACTATTTAAGTGTCAATTAGGACTGGTATATTTAAGCCTCGGGACTGGGGTAAGTAGGTGGCCAAACAATGCCCAAAGCAGGATCTGCATGTGAGTAGCATCCAGTTGTGCTCTTGCGATCCACCATAACACCCGGTCACCAGTACGGTATCGGTATCCGCCAGGGTGTCATACTCCCGGTAGTGTATCTCAGCCCATGGTCTATCATGCCTCAGAGATATCTCAAGAGTTTCTTGGCACCAACCCAGTGAATGTTATGATCAACCATGTGTTGACTCAAAGTGTTCACTGCACAACATATGTTCGAACAAGTGTTCATTAAGAACATCAGGGTCCCTATGAGTTAACGATACTCAGTAGGACAGGCCCAGCAACACTGCTACTCAACTTTTTAAAGTTGAGTTCCATGGACTTACAGTCCATCATACCAGAAAATTCATAATGTATTTTCCTTGAAAAAGGAAAATCTCGCTAGGTCTCTGCTAGACCTTCAGGCCTAGACATCAGTCCTAGGTCCTTCATCTCGAACTCAGCAGCGAGCTCCCTCTTGCACTGATGAATGAGAGGGTCAGCACCTGTCAGGAAGAGGTCATCCACATACAGCACCAGAATGAGAGGATTTCCCTTGACAACCTTGAAGTAAGGGTTCGGATCAGCGTTACTTCGAGTGAAGCCCAGCTTCATCAAGTAGCTATCTATCCTCTTGTACCAATCTCAGGGTGCTTGATTCAGCTCATAGAGGGCTTTCTTCAACCTGCAGACATGGGTGTCCCGATCCTGGACTTCCAACCCCAAAGGTTGCTCCACATATATCTCTTCCTTTATCACACCATGCAGAAAAATGCGGTCTTCACATCATCTGATGAAGACTCCATCCTTGCGTAGCAGCAAGGGCTATAATAGATCGACTGGTGGTATCTCGAGCCACAGGTGCAAATATGTCATCATAGTCTATATCTTCCTCACAGGCAACGAATCTTGCCTTGAACTTTTCAGCACTTCCAACAGATCCATGCTTGATCTTGTAGAGCCATTTCAAGGTGACAACTGCTTTGTCCTATGGTCTTGGGACCACATCATTCTTCATAATGGACTCATACTCTTTGTGCATAGCATCCTTCCAGACTTGATGCTTTACGACTTCCTCAAAGGATCCAAAGTCAGTTTGTACAATAGTACTCATGGCTGCTAGATACCCTTGGTATTTATATGGCTTCTTGGATTTCTTCCAGAATTTCTCCCTCTGAAGCCATATGCCTTTGAGCCATGAGGATCTTCTTTCATTCAGTAATGATATTCGCTCAGGAGCATATACAGATGTATCTCCCTCTTAATGTCAGCTTTTCTCGAGAGAGAAGACATCTATTTTAAATGAGGGCATCCCAGACACCAAATTCAAAAGGGGTCTTATTCTCCCATAGTCAAAGCCATCCAAACAGGCTTTGCTGATCATGGTTCAAGACTCCAACAACGTGGCTGAAAATTGCAAAAAAAAAAAAATTTCCCAGTTCACACTTCAAGTTGATACAGTCACAAGCTTACAGTTATTATGAATCTCGTAGACAAGGGTGTCTGTCTATGTCACTGTCATAATGACAGTGACATAGACTCACAGATTTAGCTCCTCAAAATGGCCATTACAGAGATACCTTCTGAACTTGCATCACAGTTTTCTTCATCATTAACAGTAGAGAAGATTTCAAGCTTACAACAATTACCAGATGTTTTGTGGAGATCTGCTGTAGCTTCCTTAACTAGCCCTCTAAGAATTTATTTACTGAGCTAAGGATCCAATCTGTCTTTTATTCTGCACTTGAGGTGTTCATCTACAACATCTGTCATCTCATCCATAACTGCTTTTATTTACAGATCTGCCCAAGACTGCAGATCTCAGTTCTGCGATTTTTCTCCTAGATTTCACAGATCTAGGAACCGATCATACAGATGTTAAAACACAGAATTTAGCCTTCTTCATGTCATTCCATGCAGATCCAACACAGTAATAAAGGTACTCCTGCTCATCAATGTTACAGCCTCAATCATTCAACAAGATAAAACTGGACAAAGCACTTTCTAGGGTCACTGTCACTAGGTTGAGTTCAGCTATATGCTGGTTCACAACCATTGTTACTGGTCAGCTGTGCCAGTATCATAATACTCATAGATGAGGTACTTTACTGCTCCTGAATGTAGAGATCTTAAAGACTTTGCCAAGTACATCAAAACAATTCCTTTGATTTCACTTGGAATCCTGTCTATGTCATGTGCACAGATCTGGGAATTATGTGATTAGTCTGCATCCAACTTTGGCTTGAATCTGTGGCTGCCTTAAATCACACAGTCAAAAACTCATGTGATAACCACACGTCTTGCAGTTGTGGTATGGCTTGCGGCCTGCCACAACACTCATCCTACTGCCTTCAAACAAGATTCAACAAGTCTGCATTTGCAGAATTAGTGCAGCAAAGGACAAGTCCAGGAAGACCTGGGACTATGTTACGCCATGCATCATCTCTTCGTGCTTAAGATAAGGGACCAAATTAGTAACTTCCCTCTCTTCCGCTATGGCATAGCTTCTAAGAACCGAACATAATAACTATGAGACATCGGCTCCAATTTGCAGCAAGAACACATTACCAAACAGGTCTTCTAGGCTTTCAGGCCTGCGGCATCCTCAACACCACGCTGTCCCTTTTCCAGCCTTAATCATTTCAGAGTAACCCAGAAACTGCCTCAAGTTGCTGGCTATGGCCTGCGGCCTAGCTCAGCAACTTGCTGTAGCCTTCAGAGAATATACGCTGCCAGTAGCCTTAAAAAAAATATACGCTGCCTGTAGCCTTCAATCCTGGATCAATTTCAAATACTTTTGTGGGACAACTCTCCCTCTTCGTCAAATTTTCATTAATGTGAGTATCAGGCTCATAGTAACTGTTGCCGCTGGTGACCATTTCATGGTCCAGGCCAATATCCTTTCTGGCTATTGCACGAAGCCTCAATTCCTGGCCATGTCGAAGTTCACAGTAAGAGACGAGTCCCGTAATCAAATCATAATCCAAATGCAACCCAGATTCCACTTTGCTGCAAAGATCGATCAGTGCATCCTGCAACCACTTCCCTGATTCTGTAGACGCCATTTTCGACCAAAACTGGGTGGACCCAAATGCTCAAATCCACAGAACAATCGTGCTAGTTTAATTTAACCTGAATTGAACTATTAAAACTCCCAATTTGTGCATCTTAAGGCCGCCATTGAACCCTTTACAGATCTTTAGCAGCAGCGGCCCACTACGCGAAAAATCGGCAGTCTAGTCGAAGGGATCGCAACCGCTTCTATTCAATGTAGAATGAAATAGTTAAATGTACATCGCCGTCACGGGATAATCTCATTTCATCACAAAGGAATTTGTACCTTTTTATTGCTCAGAACTGTTCACACATCTTGCTGTGATATGCCTGCGTATTGATTCTCTAGACATCTTGAGACAGTCCGCAAACTATACAAGCAGATCCGCACTTCGTTGTTCAGATGTCCTTAATTGCTTTCCGCATTATATGTTCACTGTATATCCTGTTGGTTCTGCAAAGGATCCGACACGACGCTGTTCCGACCCTGCGTTCCCAAATTCCAATAAAAAAACTCCCGGAACAAGTAACGTATTATGATACAGTGACGGCCCCAAAATTGTGCAAAACAACGCTGTCTTCAAATAAGGTAAGGGCGAAACCCCCACGACCTTGGAGAAATGCCAATGGAGCTCACGGCTCGAAGCAAGCAACCCTCGAACATAAAAAAAACTTTGAGGTGAACGAAATTGAGCGCTTCAGGGCTCGATCACGGACAAAACGACTCCCTTTGAAAACGAAATAGCAATCGCAGGAAAGAACTGGAAAACGATATTTCAGGGACTGGAATGGCTCCGGTACTGATAAGAAGGTCCCGAAACCCTGGATGGCTCCCGAAGCAGAGGCGGCGAAAAGCGGCAAGAGAGACAACGCGCAGTAAATGTATGAGAGTATATCTTTTCTTTTTCGACTCTTTGCTTTTTACGGGCGGTATAACTTTTAGTCAAGCAAATTTATTGGCTCCAACGAGGCTTGTATTTTGCTGCAGCAGGATGCCTCTAGGCCGGAATATGCTGTCACCTACAGCTCCTTCCACGCAGTCTAGGGCACAGAAAAAATTCTGCTTCACCATGTCCTTTTCTAGAAGAAGCGTTGCACAAGATGATCAATAGATCGGGGATCAACACAAATGGGCATTGTCTTCCCCTTTAGCTCTGATACCATGTTAAATTCAGCTCATGTTCTATGCCATTTCAGATTAGGGCACAACACTGAAGAAGATAGAACATACTAATAGATCGATAGAAGACAAGCCAAGACAGAGATAAGAAATGGTGGCGTTACGGCGATCAGCAGGATGCTTCTACCAGCAAAGTCTCCAATAGGTCATTCAGCCAAGCGTGTCACACATAACCCCAGAACAACCCAAACAAAGAATACACAGCTCCAACGCTATCAAGAGAGAGAGAATCCCTCCACATCGATGTGTGTCAAATGAACTCCAAGTCTCTCCAATATATAGGAATCTTTGGGGGTGTGTGACACGTCCTTTAAGACATTTAAGTCAATATTTTATTCTAGGCCGACCCAACACATAAGTGGAATAAATTCAAAGTACATGTTCTGTTCATCTGATCGAGATGATCTTTAGATCAATCTTACACCTCTCCGAAAGAGGAATCCAATAAAAATATTGCGATCGTCATCTGAGCAGCACAACCCGAAGTTTGGACCTAGTTGTCCAATTTTAACAGAAATGTAACACTTCGGTATCAAAATTGAAATTTTAAATTTATGGACTGACAAAATTAAAATTACTAACATAAATGACTAATTCATATACTTGTTGTACTTGTTATTTGGTCATATTTTTATTCTTGGAATGTAATAGTCATTTATGTTAATCATTATTAATTTCGTCACTTATTATCTAGTCATATATTTTAGTCCTAGACTAAATTAGTCATTTAAGTTAGTCGCTTTTAGTTTAGTCACTTATTATCTAGTCATATATTTTATCCCTAGACTAAACTAGTCATTCAAGTTAGTCATTTTTAGTTTGGCCACTTAAAATTGCTCAAATTTAGTAGTAATTCACTTGAAATAATTGTGGTGACTAACTTTTTTAGTCACCTAGTCACTAATTTCATCTTTTTCTACTAGTGTAATAAGAATATGAAGACGAACAACATATGGTGTTTTTTCTCCTAGAATTGTTTCCAACTTATATCCAGTGTCTCATGTACTATTTATCATGATTACTTATTTGTTGATGTATTGTTGCTTATGTTTATGTTCCTTGTTGATGCATGTGTATTATTCTTATTATATTGTGCACATATATACTATTATATATTGTGGTGTGCTACCAATTAATAATTTATGATTCAATTGAATGTGAAAGATAAGTGCAAGAGTTGTAAAATTTATCCATCCGATACAATACTAATTCAACCCCCTCCCCCCTTAGTATTTTCAAGATTCCAATAGCTTGACCTCGTAAGGATTTAGGGAACATAGGATTTCATGAATAGAGAAGAAGAAAAACAAGGTGTCCCCAAAAATACTAATCATGCAGGTAAGAGAGGATGAGGAAGAAACAAGAATCAGGATTCAGGAAGAGTGACATATATTAAGGAGCTAATTTAAAAGGCCGAGAACAAATTCTAGGAAGAAGGAATCCAAAAATACTATTATGCAAAGGTCGAAATCTCCTAAATCATTTTTGTTTGGATCACATATCAGGGAGGAAGAACCTTACGAGCATTCAACCTCAGAATTAATCTAGAGGATTTATAATTCATCCGTATTGGTAGAAGAATAATATTAGCACATTCAGAATACTATGAATTTAGCTAAGAGAGACAAACCCCTATTATTCTATTCTATATTTTGGAAGTGCTTCGAAACTATCCGTTGGTCATCCTATTACAGATTTAGGAACTATTGTCAAACAATATGAGTAGCCTGAACATTTCGAGTAGCATGAGCAACCTAAATTGTCTAAGTAGCCTGAATAAAGGGTGGAAGACTCCCCTCAACTAAGGAAACAATAGTCACTAGAGCTTGTTGAGCATGATTTTAAAAATTTGAAGGAGGAAAAGATGGTAGAAAATTCAATAAATACCTTTGAGTTCCTTATTGGAAGTGTTCAAGGGAAAAAGTTGATGAAAAATATTCCCCTATCAACCTTTCTAGTTTTCTAGGGCATTACTAATGAATATCTAGATACCATCCTTTTTTAGTTTGATTTACTATGTAGAAGTGATGATTACATCTTAGATGCCAAAAAAATAAAACCATTTCCTGCTAACCTGAAGAGAGCGACTTTAAGGTGGTTTATGGGGCTAGGGGGTTCATCTATTTCTTCATGGGAATATATGAAGAAAAAATTCCTGGAAAGGTACCAATATTACTATAGTACTAGGTGTCAAAGGAAGGAGTTATTAAGGATGTCGCAAAGAGATGAAGAAATATTGGAAGACTATATAAAACTTATTCACTATAATTTACAGAGATCCATGAATAACAATTTGGATAAAGACATCCTGAAGACTATTTTCATTAGAGGAATGAAGGAAGACTGCTTAGATATGATAAATCTCATGGAAAGGGGACATATCTAAAGACCCTATGATGAAATTTTTGCAATTTTCTCGAGGAGCAATAAAGGATCAACAAGAAGTAAGGTTTCAACTCAAGATTCCTTTACCAGGATACAAAGGTTATCTAATGATGGGGTGCTAAGAGAAGAAATTAGAAATTTGATAAAAAAACTTTCAAACTAAAATTATGAGTTCCCCTATATTCTCAACTTGATGTGTTATATGTAAAACAAAGGCATATTGAAATTGAACAAGCTTTGTCTATTTTCTTATGCAAATGCAGAAATAGGGGTCCTCTTAGGGAATGCCTACTTAATAGTATAGGACTTTGTAACATCTATGAATAAGAAAATTCCATAGATAAATTCCCATCATTACTGGGCTTAAAGGAAATTAACAAGGATTTAGGGGAAGAGGATGAAATAACATACTTCATTGGTTCCAAGAAACCATGGCAACCTCAGCCACTAGGTATGGTCCAATATCCTTTCTCTAATTTAATGCTTGGTCCAATATGTATAAACCTCAACAATTTTCTTAGAAAATGTAATATCTTGTAGCTCCATGGAAGCCTCCTAACCATCCCCAGGTCCAATATCCAATGCATTAGCCCCAATGGCCTTCTCCTAAATCAGTCACTTTTATGGCCTCAAGCATGGCAAAGAACTACTTTCCCTAACCAACTACTTGTACAATTACCAATGTGGAAACAATAGCCACAAGTTCCCCTCTAAAACCCCAATTACCTGTACAACCTAACCCTAATCCTAATGATTATGAAACACAACAAATTGAAATATCAATTCTCCCTGCTTAATGTACCTCACCTATTGAATTTAATGAATCATAATTATGATAAGGGAGAATAGTAAACATGAGAGTTTCCCTTGTTATCATAGAAAATGAAGAGTATAGGTCATCGAGGGAAGAAAAACCAATTCAAGGTTCATTAGACATACAGTAGGTTGAACCTTCTGTGTCATCCAATAATGCTGCCACTACAATTAATACCACTGTAACAACCATTTTCATTGAAACAACTGGTATCACTGTCACAATTGATTCTACTTGTTGGTTCCCGTATTGTTACCACTGTGGTAGTTTTTCTCTACCATTACTAAATTTTGATAACTATGCTAGCACTTGGGAAGGCCTAAGAGGGCTAGAGCTACCAGATATTCTTCAGAGACATTAAAAATGACCCCACCAAGTTCATCATGACACTATGTAAACCTACTCAGGTACTGCGGAATTGTGTCAATGTTTTGTATCTTGATGCTTCAAAGCTTGTCCTTGAGTGCCAACGTCCCGTGGTCACTATTATTCTCAAACAAATCTATCAATTTTTTCCACATCAGGAACAAAGTCTCTTTCCCATGGAGATTTGAGATGATATGATCCTGAACTCTTTCCAATATGATTCTCCTCACTTTAGCCACATCCTTCTTCCACTGAGCAAGATTATGAGAATTATATGCTTGGGTTTTTTCTACATCATTATTGATGTATTCTAGCAACCCATTATCATCCAATACTACCTCCATGTGGATCTTCCATGCCACAAACTTTGTGGTTCCTTCCAAAGCATACTTAAGCCTGAGTCCATTGAAAGTCATCTTCTCAGTTGTAGAGAAAGACTGCAACACTCATCTTCAAATTCGAACCTCCTGCAATGAAAAGTTAAAATCTCTTCTCTACTGTGAATCTAGCTCTGATACCATGTGTAAATTAATGTGTAAATCCTAAACTGTTCATGAAATTTACTAAATCACAAGACTAGAATATACTCTATTGATCTGCGGAAGAAAATTCATGGCCAAGAACACACATAATTAACATGCATCAGTATTCAACACACATACATAGAGATTTATATAAGGGAAAGAAACTACTCAAAAAAATTTACTATATGTACTGCATTAATCAAAGAATCTAAATGAACACAATATTCTTTGCTCAAGATTGAGCTCAACCTGCACCTATATCTTCTACCATTTGTCTAACTGACTGAACTTGGCCAATAATTAGCCAAAAATTTCAGCCTCCAAGCTCCTATTTCCTTGCGTTGTTACCTTGGGAAATTGCCCCTATTTTTTAGGAATTTATCACCAAGGAATTTCACAATTATCATAGTTCAATTCTCCGACTACATGCACCACATGTACAATTTGGATTAGGTTACAACTGATAATAAATTTCCCTTGAAATCCAATCTCAAATGGGTAAATAAAATTCTCTTCATGCATCAGTTATTTTGGGCTGATGGATGAATTAACTGAATGAACACTAATTTTGACTAAATTTACACTGCACAACTTGACCCTCCACCAGTTGGAACTAGTTTAACTAAAAATAACTCAACTTAACTGAATTAGATTGATACAAATTAGAAATCAATCATGTAGAACTGAAATGAAGTGTATCCAACTCGAATTTACTGAGTTAAATGAGTGACGAAAACCATGTCACCTTAGTTAGCTACCTCCAAGTATTTTGTTGAAACTGAAATTCAAATTTTAATCTAGTTTGACCAAGGCAAAGTCAAAAATAGATTTTCTTGCTGTATTTTCAGCATATCGTGGGATAAGGGAATTTATGAATTTTTGTTTGCTCTTCATGTTAGATGCCTTCTTTAAATTTTCTTAGAAAATATTAATTAAATGTATGTGTTTTTTTTTACAGAATGGGAGGGTTACACACTAGACTTATTCCAATACCACTGACCTTGCTCCACTGTCAGCGGGCGTTTATATCCCTAGAAGAGATATCAACATACACCATCGGAAGTTACCTCAATAAAAGGAGTTGGAGGATTATAAATTAAATTTTAATCTAGCGCCACTGATCTTGCTCTGCTGCTACTCAGAATCTATAGCATCGATGGAGGTATCAACATGCTCTACCCAAAAAAACATTGGTTCCTATCCTTAGGGTAGTATGGTGATTAAGGAAGGTCTCGCACATGATTGTAAATAATTAGTTCCAAAAGAGTTTCAATTAGATTTTATGAAATCCAAACATTATGTTTATATTTCTAACACTTATGAGTTAATGCAATCCTTCATGCTAGTTGTGTGTAAGTAGTATAAAAATAAATGTGCGGTAAAAAATGTTTGAGACTGTTAGAGAGATGAGATTTGAGCCCTGTAGAAAAATAATTATCCCCCAAACTTCATTTACAAATAAATAATTTTAGGATGGTTTTAGAAACTCATCATTATAGAATATACCGAGGGATCATAAATTCACATTTAATTCTCATAGTGATCTTTAAAAATTCTTCAAGATGTAAATATTTTCATATTTATTCATTCTAAAACTATAAAACATAAGTTAATTTTTATTTATTTATGTACATAGTTTATATACATAAGTATTCTCAAGATTAAATTTGTTCAAAGAGATCAAACAACCAATGTAACTAGTGCAATAATTTATTAACTCCATAACTCTTACATTTGTCTTCTAAAAATAGTAATATGTTAAGAAATTGTAAGAAAGGGTAAGGTGTTTTTCTCTTTTTACTCCTTAGAAAGGAGTTGATATCTATATAATCATTAGGGGAATTTTGAGGTCTAAAATGGACCTCCTAAGGAAATTATAAAATAATAGTGGAAATAATAAAATAAGATTTGATTACATCATCAAATTTTAGAGGGGAAAAAGAAAAAACTACTTTTTCAACTTGTATTTTCAACTTATCTCCCAAATTTTTTACTCACATTTAGAGTGGGAGTACTCGTTGGATGCAAAATTTAATTCTTCATCCAAGGATTACCCATGTTGCATACTTTTGATGGATCCTTCTACACGAAAAATGAGAAATACTTGAAAAAAATGATTGCAATCACGTTTTTCATGTATCTCTCATTTTTCGTATAGAAAATTCCATCAAAAGTATGCAACATGGGTACTCCTTTCATGAGGAATTAAATTTTGCATCCAAGGAGTACTCACTCGAAATTTGAGTAAAAATGTTGGGAGTTAAGTTGAAACTACGAGTTGAAAAAGTAGTTTTATTATTTTATTATTTTTAGAAAATTTTACCCTTTTACTTAAAAAATGGTGAATCATCCCCCATGGTTGACATCATCATCTTGAATCCTATTGGTTCTTATAAAGTTTATTTTGGTTGTACATTTTTCTTAGGAGGCCCATTTTAGACCTCAAAATCCCCCTAATGAATAAGATGATTTTCTCTTAAATACCTCTTCCATACAATATTCCACAAAGTTGTGATACTTTGTCTGATTGTTTAACTGATAAAAAATTCCTAACATAAATGTATCTAAAACATATTCATAATTTAATCCCCTTTCGGGGAAACCTAAGATCATACCAGGATTAGTCATGTAGTGTTTCAAATATTTTTAAAATTCATGCTCATCACAAGAAGAAGAATACTTAGTTGATATATTTATGCGTATTTTGGAAGGTGTTGTTAAAGAGATGATGTATATATGATGAAATAAATAAATGTATATTAGTTAAATAAATTTCAGAGTTATTTCAATTGCATTTTCATGTACCATAACATTATCATGTGCATAATTATCATATAAAATTTCCTTATTAGTTATATAACCATATTTATTATGCTTATTAATATGAAAAGAGTCATGGTTGTATGATGATCGTGAACCTAAACATACAAGTGAATATTCATTATCATATTCATCATACATGGACGATTTTGAGTAGACAACATGAACCTCAAATGAATTGAAATCCGAACTAATGAAAACACCATCACATACCTTTTTTTATTTGTGGTTGTATAACCTTGATTTTCCTTCAAAGGTTCCTTCTTTACAATCATTAATATTAGCGTGATCAAGAACGTGAAATAAACTAGGTATGTTAGCTCATAATTTGGATACCAAAGAAGTCCAAGAGAAATCCATTGCAAAAGACAATTTAGGAGTCACCAAGTGAACAACGAAACAAATAAATGTATACTTGAAAGCTTTGAAGGTGCATGTAGCTGTGATCCTGTTCACCAACAGGGCACATACTTAAACGATTAATCCTGTTACCAGGAAAACGAAACCTTAACCCTTTGTTCCTTGACAAAGACGCCAAAAAAATATTGGTTTCCGGGTTGTTCCAATAACTGAGAGCAACCTAAGAACACATCCACTAAAGATTCAAAGAATCCTCCCGCTTTAGGTGACAAGGGATAGTCTCCCTCCACCTCATGGGGTGTTCTCTGTTCTAATGTTAATTAAATAAATTTTCTTTAAAAACAAATAAAATAAGACCAAATTAATGATAAAATAATCAAAATTTTAATGTTTTAGCTTTTGGGAAAGAAACTTATATGTAAGATTCATGGTTAAAATAAATAACTCAAACCTACATTAAAGAAAACAAAATATAAGAAAAAATAAAAAATAAAATAAAAATAAAAAATAAAATATTTCTATATCTTGATTATAATGTTATTTATTTAAATGCAAATGTAAAGTAGCTAAATATCATGTATTAAATTAATTTACATATAATACATCAAACAAATAACTAACACATTTACTCCACCAATAATTTATATTGGCAAATAAATTAGTTGAATTAAATATTACAACATATTAATAAAGTTCATGTCAATTATCAACTCTTTAGTAATTATCAAGGTAGAGATATGCAACACAGTAAATTATATAAACAAAAGAAAATAAAGGAAATAAAAGAAAATAAAGAGAAACGGGTATGCATAATATTTAAATAAAATATGCAAATGAAATATGGATAGCATGTATCATAATGAACTCAACTTGCAACCTATTATTTAATTAACAATAAACTAAATACATTTCTCAATTTGTGCACTCCAAATAGTATATGTATATAGTGAAGAATAAACAAATCAAGCAATGATTAAGTGAAATAAAAATTGATAATATTAGATCAAAATATTCAAAATTAACTAAAAGGAACAAAAATAAACAAAAAAAAATGAAAAATAATTATTTATTAAAAATTGCATAACTTTACATTATAAATTCTTCATGAATCCAATGTATACAACATGTGTAGTCAGAGTTCTCCAAAACATGAATCATTTTCTCCCAAAGTTTCACCTCTCAAATGAGTAATGAGAGTTTATATCCAATAAATCCAAATCATGAATCGATTTCTCCCAAAGATTTACCTCTCAAATGAATAATGAGGGTTTATATACAAAGATATCCAATAAAAGCAAAACTGCCTACATAATTAAAAGAAAATAAAAAATATTTATGAAAACAATGTTGTAATGTCTTCCTTTTTAGCATTAGCTTTCTTCATAATCCCTTAATTTAATTGATTTTGCCTAAATTGTCCACATAAAAATTCTTTTGTAAATAGACTTTATTTATTTTTCCTGCATAAAAGAAAAAGAAAAATAAGAACAAAGAATTGTTTAAATATAAAAACATAATAATAAATAAATTAAATTAAGTAAAAACTCACCCTTCGTAATAATTTCCCTATAATATTGTTTCATGTACCTTTATAAAATGAATTACCATTTTTACCTTGGGTAAAATTTAGTGAAAATTTTCTAGTGAATTTAATTTCCAAAATCTTTTAATGTGGGATAAAATCCAAAATATTAAATGTACATTAAATCTAAAATTTGTTTATCTTAAAACATTGATTTCTTGCATTTCTATTAAATCTGTAATAAAACCAACGAACAATTAAAATTTTAATGTGTGGGAAACAATTTCAAAATTTTAAAATCATTGATCAATTTTCTTACTATTACAAATAAATTTAACTGTGCAGAATTTATCCATCATAACTATTAGAATTAAACATTATGTGTTTAAAATACAATATATATTTCCGCAGGAAAAATCGTAGCTTCTATTAATAAAAATAAAAGTTACATGTTGTATATGCTAAGTGCATATGCAGATCAACAGTGAAGCTGTTAATAAATATCAGTAATGTAGCAAAAAACAATTACATTCGATAGGTGCCTCATAAAAACATGCTCTGGAGCAACAATCATGAAGTCTGTGTACATATATACATAAGTAAATGTAGGCAAAAATAAGAAAACAGATGCATCCTCTAATGGGGGTTCAACCCCATCCAATGATCAAGTACAAAAGGCAGATGAAAGTACTGATAATATGCATGATCATTCTGCTCTTGAATCTCCATGTGAGCAGTCAAAAGGTGCGACGCCTCCTTGGAAAGGAGATCGGAAATTGTGTTGCTCTCCCTGTAAATGTGTCGACAAGAAATATGATCAAAATATGTTTAGTGCTGTAGAACTTCATCCAAAATATTCTGCAGTGTGTGTACGTGACAGGTTATTTGTTGGTTGAACCAGTCAATGATAATTTTGGAATCTCCAAAAATTTGTAGAGCATGAACATTTTTTGTGATGGCGAATTGAAGGAGATATAGAAGACACGAGAGTTCAACAAAGTTATTTGTGCCATGACCAAGTCCAATCTTGAGTTTTTAAAAATGGTGGGGTGAGTGATGAAGTAGGAAGCCTCCACCACAACCATGTATTTGTGCAGATCCATCGAAATAGGCCCAAGGTAGTGATAAATCAATAATCTCAGGGGTGATTACTCGAGGCTCTGGAGGGGGTGGATCATCAGGTATCAAGTGGTAAATGGAAATAACATGGGCAGCAGATGAGGGCCAGTGATGTGGTGTATTATGGAAGATGGTCCGATTGCTGGCCATCCAAATACTCCAGCAGATTAATATAGGAAAATTACGTAGCTTAGGGGGTAGAGCAGTTGTCCACCAAGTCTCCCATGATCCTGTAAGAGAAAGCCCCCCCCCAGCGAAGATTATGGTTAATGGAGGAGTGGATAAGTTGCTAGAGTTCATGTGTAGCATTACAGTGAATGAAAAGATGAACTGTATCTTCAACAGCCGAATTACATAGTGGACATCTATGGGGACCAATATGTGATCTCTTCTGGAGGTTGGCCCCCGTAGGAATTTTATCAGTGATAATAAACCACATGAGGAGCCTAGCTTTCACAGGTCCCTTTAATTTCCAGATATTACGCCACCATGGGAGTAGAGAATCAGGTCCATGTGTTCGATAAGTATGAATATACCCCTATTTGGGAGTGTATAAGACCTGTTTAGAGACAATCCATATGAATTCATATTCCTGGTCGAGAATTCTTACACGAGTATCTATTAACGCATCCAGATAAGCAGTCCATAGCACTACCCATTGCGGTTGAAGTTGTAGTTCCAGATGGCCTAACCAACCTTGAGTGAATAGGGTGGTTCGATTTCTTTCGGCAATGTGGTTGAGTTTTAGATAACCAGCACGATTGAGAGAGTCAATAAGTGCGGGTGGGAGGAGGTGGGTGTTAGTCATCCATAGTTTTCACTATCTAAAGATGACTAAGTATCGGTTCTAGATTTCTAGAAACAAAGTTCATGAACATTGTGAGTTCTAGAAATCTCTCGGCCTTCATTATCCTTAGGATAATTTTTTCACTATTTCATCATTCTGTCATGCCAAGCTCAGCTCACCCATCCCAGAAGACCCATCATGGGCTCATGCCACTCATTATCACTATGTTTCGCCACCTTTGGCCTCAGCCCTCTATTTTTGTTTTGCCTAAAACTCCTACATTGCCTATCTAGGGTTTTTAAGGGCATTTTTATTGGTTTCATGACCTCCATGATTAAATAGTCAACAAGGCTTATATCTTGATGCTATTACACCTCCTCATATCCTTAAAATACCTCTATAAACACTTCCCATCCTTCCTATCCCTCAGAATCATCATTTTTCTACAAAACCTAGTTTATTGCCACAAATTGACACTTTTTAAGGCTAGGCCTGTGTTTTGACCTTTTGGACCCCTTCCCCTCACTCAATTCCTGAAATTCCACTTTCCCCTACTCCCTAACATCTATCCATATCCCCCAAAATTTCCCCAAGAATTTAGACAACCCTTAACCCCTTCATTCCCCTCCCTCTGCAAGGCAGTCCTAAATCCTCACACCAAACCCTAATTTCCTCTTCAAACTAAGCTAGGGATTGACATGAAAGGGAGGCACAAGAGCAAAGGATTAATTTGATAGATCATTTAAGCAATAATAAGTCTATACCAGCTCATAAAAATCATGCCTCCATCATTTTCCAAGAATTCATTCCAAGAGACAAGCCATGTGTCACACCTAGGGCTATTTTTTCTTAAAATTGTGTTTCGAACCAAACAGAGATGAATTTGGAAAAAGTGGGAGAGGTTTCTGTCCATAATAGGGCCAAGAAGAAAAAAATCCTTCAGTTTTTACACAGGTATCATGGTTTGAGATCAATGTAAAAAATAAAGATGTCACGGGAGAAATTCTGCACTTCTATAGTTACCTTGGGAAAATCAGTTTTTTTTTTTGACAGCTGGAGTGTCCAAATGACTTGCTTAATAAGTCAAATGACAACTATACTTCAAGAGATTTCAAATTTAGCTATCTTGAGATCACTTTGGAATTGAGAAAGTCATCCAAAAGTGGTCTACACCAGCACTCTGCATTTCTGCACCAGCATTCAGGACTTTTTGACCAGTGTTGGGAGAATCAGTTTTTGGATAGGTAAATGAAAACCAAATAGAAAAAAAAAGAATTTTTGGAAATTAGACTCAAACATATTTCCAATGAGCTATCATGAGCTCAATTTGGAGTTGTGGAAGGCATCCAAAAGTGGCCTGCAACATCACTCTGCATTTCTGCACCAGCATTCACCATTTTTGACTAGTGTTGGTACAATTAGTTTTTGGACATCCAAATGAACACCAAATAAAACATATCAAGTATATTTGGAAATTAGACATCCGTAGCTTTCCAACGAGCCATCCTAGGCATAATTTTGACACCAGGAAGGCTTCCAAAATATTGCTGCAAAATGACCTTTTTGGTGCTACGCGCCTGTAGGAGCTCACAGTGAAAATTTGCACTGGACGCGGTGCTCCTGTGCAGTGGTGCTACGCTCCAGAGTGAGAAAGCACAACACTACCATATTTTCTACAGAAAAGGCCAAAATTTCAAAAAGAGGCCTAGGACCATGGGTCTTAGAAAAGCATTGGAAAAACAAAAAGAAGAGGAATCAGCCCGTGCACAACAATACCCTCTTACGGAGCTACTTGCTCTAGAAATTGAGAATGATACAGAGTCTTGGCTTGAGAGGGTAAATCAGCATTTGGAAACCAAATTGGAGAAATCTAACAAGGATTTGGGCCTACAAAGGAGAATGACCGAGCACTACAAGAAATTGAATCAGTTTGCCCGAAGGAAACTCAAAGCTGCCCAAAGGAGGCACCCGGCGGAAAAACATGGAAAAGGCCAATCCTAGCTTGGAATTCTTGCTAGAGGTTCATTACATGTTTCTAAAAACCCTTAAGGGGTTTACTCACCAAAATTGGGCAATTTTGGACACATTCTTGTTTTTTGTGAATTTTAGGCCTAAAAGCATAAAATCATGGGTGCCTTAACTTTTTCTTAGAGCATTCTCAGCTGAAGAAAATTATATTTTTGGATTCCTTGACAGCAAAGGAACATGCTCATAAATTTTCAGATCAAATGAAGTTGTTTTGGTCCCTCAAAAAGGCCAAAAACGACCATTTTTACCTTTCTGCCCCTAATATCAGCAGGTGCTACACTTCTGGGTTTTTTCACCGTTTCTAATTTTTTACTGACTTTTAGGAATCATATTGGAAAAAATTAAGTATTTTTGGAAAGTAGACATCCGTAGGTTTCCAACGAGCCATCACGGGCCCGAATCTGATGTCGGGAAGGGGTCCAAAACTCAGCTGCAACAAACCCACATTTTTGCTGATTTGGAGCTACGCACATAGATAGCTTTTTTGCCAAAAAGTCAACAAAAGACACTAATTAATGGAAAATTGGGTTTTTAATATTTTCTTGGACAAAACACTTCTGATTTGATTAGGGAGTTATGTTTTGATGTGTTTCATTTATTTTCTTATCTCTTATGTGTCTTGGGCCTTGCATGGTCATTAAGCACATTTATGACATTTATGGCTGAATTAGGGTTTTTGGAAGCCTCTTAGGGTTTCCACCTCCTCATTTGCTCCATAAATAGAGCATGAGGCTCTTGTATATTTTGTTGGATGTTGATGACTTATGCTGAAGTAATACATAGTCCCTTGAAGCCATTGATGAGAATTTGATGTCTTGGAGCTTATGCATGATCTGATTCACTTGTTGATGGAGAAGGACTGTTTGCAGGATCCATAGGCCTCGTTGATGGTGAATTTTTCTCTTGTTAATGTTTTCTAAGTTTCTCATATGTTTTCCATCCATCTATGTTGCAGTAGGACAAAAAATTTAGACTAAGATATGCTTGTCGATGGCACCTTAGATCTGTTTGTTTCCTTCATTGCCTAAATGTTTTCTTCTGCTTAAGATATGTTAGAGAATTCATATTTTGCTCTCTAATAAGTTTCTGGCTTGTCTATTTTCTTGAATGATTTAGATGAGTTAGTATCAATTATTATTTATGGCTAGCCTTGCATATTGTTACCTCTGAAGTACTCTGTTCTTGAAATCATCT
>CM076578.1:1557479414-1557560218 GCA_034641835.2 Pinus albicaulis
TTTATTTTGTGTATTCTCATTTTGTACATTGTATTCAACCAAATTAATAAACCTTTTACAAAAAATTTAAAAATCCAATAACATCCATTAAAACTTGACTTTTTAAACCTACCTTGTCCACATCGTTTCGATGTTTATAAATTGACTTTAACTATATGAGGTTATGAGGTTTTTTTCAAGAGGTTGTCTATGGACATAATAGAATAGTTTGAATCTGATAAAAAAAAATTCAAAAAATCAAGTAGTTAAAATGTTTGAATTGCATTTTTTATAATAAAAATAGATTCAGCGCTATCAAAAATAGTAAAAACATCCAAAATACTGAAATTTAACAACTATAAACAAAATTCTGATAAATCTTTACCAAAAAATTTCAGAATGCTACCAAAATTTCTAAATTATTCGTGAATTTTTTTAAACTACCACCTTTTCAAACACACTAAACTAGATAATCATTGTGAGAACCTTCTCGAATGTCAAGTTTTTCGGTAATCCCGAAGTTATGGGCCGAAGATACTGCTGCGATGGATGCTGTTGACATGTGAACACTCTTCAAGTAACAACACGCAACTCATTAATAATATTGGGACCATTTTTGAAAGATGTTCACGAATGATGACACTATGTAGGTGTCCCACGTGTAGACGTAGACACTTGTGCCCAAACCTCTTCCAAATGCCATTAGTGGATTAGAATGGAATTTGATAACAAAATTATTTTTTACAAGTAAATTGGTTTATTGATTATTTTTTTATTTATTTAAATTGGTTTATTGATTAGATTTTTCATTTTATTTTGATGATGAATTATATTTACAAAATATATTTAAATGTGATTTGAATTATATTTACAAAATATATTTAAATGTGATTATCATATATAATTTTTATATACAAGTAAATTGATATATAAAATATAATTAAATATTTTGTAAAATTGTAAAAAAAAAGTTATATATAATTTTTAAACTATATAAAAATATATAAAAAGTGTGAAAATTTGACGAGTGACTTCGTTTTTGAAATTCCAACCCTCGTGATAATAGAAATAGGCATTATCGTTTACATGTTACGAGATCAATGACATGATTTTTCCGTATTTGCTATGTATGATTATGAAAGCCATGGGGTAAAATCCCGTCAACATTAGCCCACTTATGTCATTCAAACAACCCCGATATTCAAATTCCAATTTAATTGAAAACGCGTGAGTTGAATAAATTTTTCCCGGATTCAAATTCCAATTTAATTGGAAACACGTGAGTTCAAAGAATTTTTCAATTATATGTGTTCAATAATGATAATTTTTGTTTCTAGAATTTGAGTTATATATATATATATATTAAAAATTTACAAGGTTTAAATTTAATATTATAGTATTTAAAATATTATAATTCATTATGTTATTAACCAAGCTTTAAATTTAGTTAAGGAAGATAACAATCATTATATTCAACATCTTTATATACAATTGACAAAATTTAAGCCTCTTAAAACTTAATAAAACAATATTTAAAATAGATTTAAAATGTTATCACTGGATTACAATATTTTTTTATTATTTTTTAAATTTATAACATAAATTTTCCTATAATTTATTAGTTTAATTACATTATATTTAATTTGTTATCATATTTAAATATTATCTTTATGAACTGAGATATATTGATAAATTATTAAAGAGATATATCATTAATAGAAAAATTACCAAAACACATATCATTTAACAATTTGATAGATCATAGTTAAACCACTAATTTAAAATAATCACTTTAACTTAACAACTTGAAAAATTTGTGTGAATAATTTCAATATTAAATTTCTTAAATATTAAAAAAAAATCAATTTTACAAAATATTTAAAAATATATAAAATTATATATTTTATTACCTTTAAATTTTAGAATACAAAGTTAAAAATTCATGTGAATAATTTCAATATTAAATTTCATTAATATTAAAGAAAATCAATTTTACAAAATATTTAAAAATATATAAAATTATATACTAAAATTTATAAATTTTATTACCTTTAAATTTGTGAATAAAAAGTTAAATTGTTATTATACATATATATATATATATATGATGGATTTACTCCTTTTTATATAGTTTAATTGTTTTACATTTTTGTTTTTATTAAAAATTTAAGAGGTAGTTTTAATTGAAATTAAAAAAAAATTCTTATTTAATTTGTATTTTTAGAATATATAAATAAATACAATTTTATATATATATATATATATATATATATTGCTTTGGTTGAATTTCAAATAATATTGATTGTAAAATAAATTTTAAATTTTAAAAATTTAAAGCATTTAAGTTATGTTTATGATAAAAAAAACTTTTTAACACTGTATTAAATTTCAATTAAATTCACTTTAAAAATAGTATAAAGATAATAATGTTGGATTAAACTTTTAAAGATTATCGATGTCATTAAATAAACCAATCATATATAAATTTAGAGAAATTAATAATATAATTAAATATATTATAAAATTATCAATAACCCTATTTTTTTAAGTATTAATTTTTTTATTATAATTCCTTCAAAACAACACTATATTTACAATGTTAAAAAAAAAATTATAAATATAAAATTTTAAAGTTCAATGTGAAATGGATAAAAAAACTATAATAATTATTATATTAAGAATATAAACCATAATAGATCCATCTTAAGTACATATCTATTATGAGCCATCTTAAGTACATATCTATTTCTTTATGTGCAAACTGTTTTTAGAGTGCAAAATACAATGTGTTAGTTTTAATTGTTTAGATTGTATTTTTGAATGCTAAATAGAGTATATATAGAACTAAATAAAAATTTTAACTACAAAAACTTAATTTTTTTTCTATATATAGATATATATGAAGTTGATATTGACATAAATTAGTTAACGTAGATCTTCAAATAGTTTATTTAAACATGTGATTCACACATATTTTAACTTCTAGTTACTCTAAAGCATATTCATTTTTTATTTAATTATAGCCTACATTATTTTTACCCTGTAAAGTGTCCTCTTTGAAAACAACTCCCCTCAACTTCCACTTGTACCATTGTGTATCGTTGATTTTTTGGCAGACAATTGAAATAATATCTACCTTAGGATTGAATATTCTTATTAATAAGTTACAAAAATAATAGAAATAAGGAAAACCGTTTTAGGTCCTCCAAACAATTGCACTGTGCGCATGAAACTGGAAGAAATGTTATGGAAAAATGTTTATGCATGTTCACTGTCATATAAACGAAGGGCATTGGCTCCTGGACAACATTACCAGACTTAGATTTGACATCTTCCGCAAGGAATTTCCGGTGGTACGCCTCTTATTTTCCTTTATTGCTTTGTTCCTTTACAAGGGTTTGAAAGAGTATTTCCAGTCAATTTTATTAGATTGTTGCATTTTGTTGGGTTAATGAATATATTCATGAATTCACATGTGCTAGAGGCGTTAATACATGGAGATCAGGCTATGTTTGAGAAGCACCTAGATCTAGAGAGTGCTCTAGTTTGGGTATATTTTCATTCAAATGTCAAAGAATTCAAACATGTGGTTTCCTCCTTCAAAATCTAGGCTTTCGTCGAATTTCAAAGATGGGTGTTAACATGTTATTATATGCTTTTGCAAATATAAGGTGGAACAAAGATGCAGAATGGGAAAATTGTGTGGTTGTGGCAGACTTCGACTAGAAACGAATTGCAAAGCCTGTTATTAAATTGTATACTAAAACTACAGATGGATCTGCAATAGAAACAAAGTAGAGTTCTTTGGTTTGGCATTATCAAGATGTTGACTGAGATTCTGGATCCTTTCAGGCAAAGGAACTACTAGATCATATTGAGAGTGTACTTGCAAATGAGCCTGTTTCTGTCAAGAGTGGTCAAAATCTTGTAGAAGTTAAACCTTAGGTATGGAGATATCCATATTTCAGGTTTATACGTCTGATGGTCCGTGTCTAGAAGGTTACTCACATAATTACTAGGTATTGTTAATATGCAGGGTGTTAGCAAGGGCCTAATAACATAGAAAATTCTCTCGAGAATGGTACAGAGAGGCACATTACCAGAATTTGTTTTATGTATTGGTGATGACAGATTTGATGAAGACATGTTTGAGAGTATTACCAGTGTCATGTTAATACCTTCGCTCTCCCCTATAGCGGAAGTGTTTGCATGTATAGTGGGATAGAAGCTTAGTAAAGCCAAATATTATCTTAACGATACAGGAGAGATCACCAGAATGCTTCAGAGCATGGCTTCAACTTCAGATCAAGCAACATGGAATCCATATTCTCATGTTCCTCTTTGAGAACCCACATTAAATTGTTGCATTTAAATTTACGGTTTTACTGTCATTCTGTAAACAACATCAAAATGGTCACCGAAGCATGTCTGGCTTTTGAAGAGGATCATGATGAAATTTGGAAGAGGAAAAAATGGAGTTATATCATGTGCTTAATGTGATGGACTAATACAATCTAGCAGTAGATGTAGGTAAACTGATCTAGTTATTTTGAAAGCATAAGTTGAGGAATTGCAGTTGCAAATGGATGAGTTGGTTGATTTTATAAATACGAGTGTGACATTCTGTTCAAAATATGGCATTTTATCATTGCTTTGGTTTATTTATATGCCAAATTTGCATGCTTTTGGTCTTGAAAATCCTTGTAGACTTGTTTTCTGTGTACTTAGACTAGATCCAAGGATGTGAAACAATGGTCTTATGCTAATGTACACTCTGATTCATGAATCTATCTATACTATAGAATCTATAAATTAGGATGTGGAGCAAAACTTTGAGAATGTTAGCCATGGTGTTAATATCACATTTATAGTTTATGTCTAATGGAAAATTAGTTCAGTTATTGCACATGTTCTGTTTTGAATCTCCATTGTGTTCTATAGAACAACTCATGTATTGCACATGAGCACTACTGCACCTGTAACAGGCTGACTAAAAAATACCAGAATTGCATACGTTCTTCTAATCCCTGTCAGTTGCATTGATATCCAGAACCTCCTTCACAAATGAAAACTTCCACACCGCTTCCCTCTCCTCTTTTGACAAACTCCTAGACAATAAAAATTCCCTCATTGCTGCACCAATACTTCAAAATAATTTCACCCTTTCCATAATTGAACCTGTACTCAGTTGCACCCATGCAAAGTACACATGTGTCTCTTGAAATTAAGCAATGCAATGAACTACCTTCACCCCTGCTCATCACTTCACTTAGTTTTTACAGAACAAAATTGTTGCCATAATAATAATAAATGAAAGTATAGTGATGGAAATCTTGAGCTAATTTTTCTCATTCAAAATCTTGACTTGCATATTGAAGTTGGTGACCTAAATTGATGCAAAGTTAATAATGTAATTTCCAAACTCAGCACTAATTGCAGAGATGGCACTACTTGAACGTGTGCGACTGTAAAACGTGATAAATATTTTCTCTCATTTCGAAATATTTTCTCTCACATTTGACTCAGACTGTTCACTTCACAAATTCTACTTTTACATGGCAGATTTAGATGTGAATCTAAACCCAACGAAGTTTTAGGAGGATCGTGATCCAGTGTTTCCATTCGATTGACCCTAATTGCAATTGCATTTAACGAGTTATGACTGGCAAATACGATAATGAGCAGCTCTCATGGGCATTTGTGTTAAAATCATTCATTCATTTACCAGATAATGATTAGCCTCATGTATATTTTTTTCTAAAAATCTGTCCAAATAAAAAGTATTCAGAGACAATGGAAGATTAGCTATAACAAATAAACCCCTTCCTTGTAATATTGCGAATATTAATTTTAACAAATTTCAAGGAATATTAATTCAGAAATTTATGTCATCAATTCAATAAATAAATTTCACAAATAAAACCATAAAATTAATTGGCAAAACTACAAAATATAAACTGCAACTAAAAATTGACAAGATGTACATGCAATGAAACTCAATATTATTTATTAATATGAAAGAAATTGATACAAGAAACTAGAAATGGATGAGGTGATGGCCTCAAGATATCTGTAACAATGCCACTTCATGCCTCTAAAATGATATGATCCAATGACTGCACCTATGAATTGTAAATGAATTCAGCAAGGGATGAGGCGGGTTTTCGTCCACTCTCACTTAATCACCCAAGGGTTTTCGTCTTGGGGCTACTAAAGCTAATAAATTGGTTCTTTGAACCTCACCAATCATACAATTAAAAAAAAATCAAGATGTTGTAAATGATCTCATCCTCTTCCTTTTGAAGGCTCAATAGATACATGTCTAATTTTCTAGAAGTATTTTATTTTCATTATTTTATTATTATTCTTGAAGCTCCCCCTTGAATTCATCTAAGTGACTTATAATTTAATTTAATTTTACTTAACTCACTTTTAGCATTTTTCCTTCAATTAATCATTTCACCCTTCTTTTATTTAATTAAGTGACTAATTAAAGTCACTCTTAATATGGGAAAATGATAAATTGCCCACCATACATTATCTGGCCACTAGAAGTCACTTCTACTCATCCCATCCTATAGATATTCTCATTCCCGCTCCAAAGAGATTTTACACTAAGGTGTTCCATCAAATATTCCTCCATGAATGCTTCCTTAAGCATAATTAATTAAGTTAGGCCTAATAATAACCCTTTTTTTTAGAATTATCAAAATCTAACGGAACCAAAATAAATTTGTGTGGAACTGACCCTAATGATGGAATATGCCAAGTGAATATTGTCAAACCCCATAAATCTCCTAAAAAACCCTTCAAGAACAGTGATGACGTAATCCTGCTATTATGACTTGGTCATCACATACATTGGAAATCTATCCTGGATGTACAATATAGGAAACTAAAATGGGGGCATTACAAGTCCTCCCACCCTAAGATTACTTTCCCTCAAGAAATATGTTTTTTTCCACAGTAGAGGCATATGCATAATGATACTAGGATACCATATAAACCACTTGAATACACCATGATTTTGTGACACCAAAGTATATAAGGATCCTTTAATACATGAATCATAAAAAAATTGTTGACTCGCGCTGTTATCAATGAATCCACTTGAATCCCAATTCCACCATGTCCAATCATCATCGCCCATGTCGTACAACTTCTGCAGTGATGTTCCCTTGTTGAAATACATGCTATAAAGTATCCCTCCATCATTAGGATACCAACTCATAATCTCCCCCTAATCCATCTCGTGGGAAGGATCAAATGCATGAATACCTAAACATGGAACAAGTATACTATGTTGATGTTTCTCTTCGCTCAACTCATGTTGACCCACCCAATCAACCAACAAGATCCTCCTATAAAAAATTGTTGCTCTCTCTCTAATGTATAGAGGTGGGCTGGTAATGTTGCAAGCCCTTTCGATGTACTCTTTAAGAGGGCTTCTTTTAAACTCCCAAGTGTACTCCTCCTATTGCCTCACTAGGAACCTCAGTCGTCCCTCAATGCTAGAAATAATGTTCGTTGACTTGACACACTTTATTCTAAGCTCCTCAATTTTTCTATTATGTTGCAAGATGGCGCCTCAGACTGTATGGATCCTATGCTTCAACACTTGAAGATTTGTCCTAAAATCTCAATATTTCCTAACTGTTACCATCTAAAATTGTTACAACCCTGCTAGCTACCTCTCCATATATTTTCACCTCATTAATGGGTGGACCCAAATATGGATGCTCAACCACATCCACCACGTCTCCAACTTGACCATTCAACTAGGTCTCCTAGGATGGCTTATCATGCACATTGTGCATATCAGCCTCCTCATGCCCATGCACCTCTATGTGATCTTCATGTTGGTTCATCAATGGTGTCTCGTCCCACAAGTCTCCCTAAATGTCTTTTCCTTGACTTCCTTCTTCAATTTTCTTCTCACCATGACCAATCATCAAACATGGAAGTATAACTGGGTTGTTATCAACATCTTCATATGAAGGATCATACCCAACACCAACAATAGAACCCATATCACTCTCATCAAAAGGATTCTCCTCCTATTCTATCTCCCTCATCTCCTTTGTATCACTCAAGCATGAGTGGTTAGGTCCCCAAGGCCCCTTGTAGATAAATAAAATGCCTTTCCTTCTTAGCTCATTCTTGTTTCCGGTTTGAATCTTATCATCATTATCTTCACTACATAATCGCATCCTCCTTAGTTCCTCCTTGGTTGAATTCCCTTTGAATAGTGTCATATTTTGTACAATCAACCTTTTTGTTATCATGAGAAACAAGTGTGATAGTTTTCTCCTTCCTCCAAATGAACAACAACCTAGACTACAATGGCTTGTTGATGGCCCAATGATCACCCATAATTCCAACACTAATTTCTAAAACCTTGAGCCTCCTTCCAAAGGTATGACTCATGATGTCATGTAATCCCTGAAACGTTTCTTATATTAGCTGGAAAACATCCCTCATGGTGTCGTCATTGTAAGGGAGCATAGGTGAAGTTATTCTAATAATCTCACTGAGACAAGATGCAATTATAAGTTTGGCCCTTTCACAAGTGTGCTCCAAGAATATTTTCTGGATCAAGGTAGGAATTATTGGTTTTAGTTACCAATTCAGGATCCTCAAATATGATTGACTAACCTTAGAAAGACGAGAGTCTAATTTCTTCATATTAAGGAGGATTTTCTTTATAACCTTCACGTTCTTCAAGTCTGATATAAGTGCATAAATTAGATTTCTTACCTCCAGTTATTTCTACAAATACCTCAACTTCTCCAGTTGATAGATAGCATGTACTCATTTTGAAAAAAATTTATTGTTTTTCTTTGCTATTTGGTTTATATTATAGACTAGTAAGGTATTGTTATGTTGGTTTAGGAGGCATTTTAAATACTTCATTATCCACTAGCTTATCAAAACAACTCAGAAAGTTATGTCGATATCAAATACACCAACCATACTTATAATATCAAGCTCATGGAATTAAAATTTTCATGGATATAGTTACATACAAGGATTTTTCTTAAGACGCAACACTTAAATACAAACCCTCAATGTCCAACATCAAGTCCTAGCTTAGAAAATTAGTGCCACAACATATGATTTGACACCAGCATACATCAAACACATGGACCGACAACATATCAAACTTCCTCTGCTTACAACTTCAAGAACATAAAAATATATTCCATTCTAGACTTAAAATATCTGCATCATTATATATACTAGCAACTTACAACTCATAAACAAACCCTAACACAAATAGTCAACAAACTCTACTCGTTAACCTACTAAGCATACTCAGTAAGATGCTATTCAGAACCTTGAAACTGGAACCATCAAGAATAAAAAATCCACATACTATACTATGCATTGACACACTCACACTATCAATACATGGCATCACATAGCTACTACAGTACTTCACAGAACCCCAAGCACACAAAATTCTTATGCAAGAAATGTTTTCAACAATTATATAAGATATACCACACTAAGAAAATGCGCCAAATTGCAGTCAATGATGCAATAATGCTCAAGCCATTCACAAAAGTGTGCATGCCATCACTGAAATGTCATATCGTACTAGCATAACCCATGCCCTACAACAAACCCCTTGTTTATTGATAGAGTCACAATCTTAACTCGTGCTTGAGATTTATTTTCTTCATGCGGCTTCTACTCTTCTTTAGCTTCCTCATGGGGTTTTTCTTTCTTTGGGATGCTAGGCTCATCATTTGGGGAAGTCTCTCTTTCTTTGTCCTCATTGTCAGAGACCACTTCAATGTAGTGGAACTTTCCTTTGCTTAAACAGTAGTGTCATGATTCCCATGGTTCCTTCCACGTGAAACAAAGTTTCTTTTGTCTTAGTTCACTTCGTGTTTCGTCATCCAACCTGTCTCTTTTGGGAAATATATTTGAAAGTATTTATTCGCCTTAACTTTTTGATGGATGAGAGGCTTGGACTGAACCTTAGATTTTTTTTTTTTCACTTCCCATGTCTCGAGTCTTCTTGATGGCCTCTTGAAGGGCTTCAATATTGAATGCCTTGACCCAGCCAGGTAGTGGTTTATCTAGTGCCTCTGTAAAAAGCCTGACTAATCGTTCTTCTGATATTTTTGTCACCATGACTACATTTCATTCAAATTCTGCAATAAGTTCTTCATGTGATCTAGTTTTTTGAGTTGTGCCAATTCTCTGAAGTTTGTTTCTAAATTTATTTTGATCAAATATATCTATCAACCTCTGCATAAATTCCATATAAGAAGTGATGTTTGCATACCCCACCCAAAGTGACCAGTCCATGATACCACTAATCATCTGCGTCTCCTTCTAGGTGTAGTGTCACAAATTGGATGGTGTCTGCTTCTAACATAAGGTTGAGTTTCAAATAGGTGTCCAATTTATGCACCCAAGCCCTTGCTAAAAATTTACATGATCCATAAAATGATGGAAGAGAAAGTTTTCTTACCTTGTGCATTAAATTAGAGTTTAGTTGTTCTGTAGGTCTACTCTAGAATCTGATATTTCTATACTACCAGAAGATTAGGGTTACTCAAGTGTTCTCTTCTAATGTTGCACACCCCTGAAAATAATCATCAAAGAGTCTGTTTGGATTGGTTACTTCTGGGGTTGTTATTTATCGATTATTTATGATTTGAGGAAGTAATTTTTGGAATTTTTGCTGTTGGTTTCCTTGGAATTAGTGTTTACAGGAGTGGTGGTCCTGTTGTTGTCATCAAAGTTTGTGTTTTCCAGGAACTGATACATTATCTTATTGAATTGTTATCATCCCTTAGCTAATATCTAGGCTATTTCTTATTTCCATTGAATAATCTATTGTCCTTGTTGTTTCCCTTGTAATATCAAATTATTTTATTTATGTTTTCCCATGAATTAGTACATTTAAAATATCCTTGGAATCTAGTCCTCCTTAATCCTCCCTATCCTCCATGGTTGCGTTGTGGTTGTTCCTTATTTTCCTTATTGCGACGTTGTTGGTATTGGCTGGAAGCATATAAGGCTCGTGAACTGAGAAGTTGGAAGGATGCTTTCTCTCTGATACCACTGTAATATACTAGTGATATTTTCCCCTAGTTTTACCATTTAGCGACTAGTTTTTTCAATAAAAATTCAAGTATCATGTGAAACTAGATAATGACAATATAGCTAAATGTAATTAACAATACTACAATTATTGCTCATAAATATCTCTACAACCTAACAAATATGATTGCAATGACATAAGGGTAACAATAGCAATTTGACAGTCCATTACCAAACAGTTTGAATCCAATTCATAGATTATAATCAAGTTTGCATGTGTTCCAACAAATAGTTCAACAGTTTATAGGCTAACAACCATCACATATTACAGCAGTTCAAAAAAAGATAAAATCTAATTGTAATTTGATGAAGTTATGCATTTAGGCAGCCTTCGAACCTTCAGTAATCCATACATCAAAAACCATAGGAATTACTATTAATCTAAGAACAAATTTGGATGTTATGCTCCAATACCTCACTAGGTCGGGATCTGATGCTACAGAAAAGTCGACCCTTACGTGTCAATGTTTTTCCTCCTGGACCACCACAGGAAGAAATGAAGTTAATTACTCACATAGACCCAGTTTTTGGTTTGATTTAGGTGGGTATGGGTGGCCACCCACCTATTCCACCTAGACCTCCAGTTGGTTTCATCATTTTTCTTGTTTATAGCTCAAGTTAATATTTTTAGTAGTTTTTTGTGTCCTGGAATTCTTGAGTTGTTTTGACCCCCTAAATGGCATTTTTTTTAGGTCCGCAACATGCCTTTAGCCATAGGCAAGGGCCTACTACAAACTTTGTATTAATTTGAGAGATATTTCTAACAAGGTATTGTATGTGCCAAACAGAGATCATATGAACAAGTTATGACATCGAGAAGTTGGTTATCCAATTAACCCCAAAGGGGCCCACAACTCTTGGATTTCCATCTCCTAGGGTTAGGGTTTTGGTTGTTTATGGTTTTCCCTTGTTGTTCAATAATAAAAAGGAACTTGAGCCTCATTGTAACACATTTCAAGGCATGTAGCTAACACAACTCTTCTTAGGGATAAACTACCATCACCTGAACTAGTTTATTTCCATTCTATATGTAATCATTTGTCAATTATTTGATATTAATGAAATGAAGATTTATTTATGATGCATCTCTGTATTTACGTTTATATTTTTATTCTTTTGTGTTCCTGCATAATTCTGGATCATGGTTGGATCATACTTTAGTTTGAGAATCTCACAAAACCCTATTCAATTATAGGGGTTTGCAATCCGTTCACATATGTTCAAAATCATGCCCCAAATGATCTAACAAAGATATACAAAACAACCCTAATTTAACCACAAGACCTGATTTTCATGGCATTTAGACCATAAGACTCCTTTGATCCAAGCACTATTGCTTCACATAATGATTCTTTGATTGTACCAAAACGATCCAAGAGAAAATACCCTCATTGCTTGACGTTCTTGTGGCTAGAACCAAAGGATCGATTCCAATAGCAGCTCATTATTTTTTTCAATGGTGGCTCATGCCCATAATCAGATCAAATAAAAACTTTCTTTCCAAAATAGAATTCATGTGCCAAGAATATTGATCACTATAGAAGACTTATTTCCAAACATAGAATGACCACCACAAAATCTCACTACCTAAAAAATAGAGCTCAATCCTTACAAAAATCATTGCATTAGCTGGAATACTTGTGCCACAATAGAGTGAAAGAGCGAGGATGTCAACTAGGGTGGAATCTTTCACCACTGAAATTGACAAGCAGAAAAGGGATCTCAAGACCCTCGAAGCTAATGCTCAAGAAAAAAATAATATGATCCAAGATGATGATCCAAATGATCTCAACCCTCTCATATTTTAAATTTTTTCATGGTCCCCAACAAAGTGAGGAGTTATGTGTCCAACCCCTAATTTAGCCCTAGTTGACCCAATGTTTACCCCATATTTCCCCAACGTAGGAAAATTTGGGTTTTTACCCCTTTAACAAGACTATATCCTACGGGGTCGGATAGGCTATTATGTCCTCCATATTTCTTCAATTTGGAGAGGACATTACACTGAAATCCTACACCAAACATGTCTTCTATCTCCACCAATTTGCAATGAATGGTTTCCATTTCAAACCCGAATCACTCTTTAGACAATCAATTATGATCTGCATCAATTCGAGCTTGGAGTTGGTTAATAATAAAGGGATTTATGAGCTTTCTCTTCAGCGTTGTTTTTCTAGTTGAAGGCACTCAACATGAATTCCATTACATATAGGACCATGTCCATAATCGAGTTGATGCCAATGTTATCAATGTTGTGAGAAGGGGAACCAACATTCTCCATGGAAATATTGCACCAAGTCAACACTTGCTTACAGATGTTGGATCTAATTTCCATTGCTTCTACAGAATGCATCCTTTCTTGGTTTGGAGCCCTAAGGGTGAAATATAAACTTCTCCATCACTTATAATCCTAAAGGGTCTTGTTGCTAAGACTGCCATCTCCATCATGACCTTTGAACCCCTTCCTTGTCACAATTGAATGTAGGACTAGTTCATCCATGTACTTTCGAATTTGAAATTCTTGTGGAGATGTAAATTGATATGGTGGGAGAAAGGAAATAGCATCAACGTGAAACGAATTGAATGCAAAATCCTGGATTGATTAAAAATTCAAACTCCAACACTAGGAAATGAACACATGAGGCACTTGATAATTGAATTTGCATGCCATTTGTGGGTGCGAGATAACCAATAGTACTAGAGGGGTGGTGTATGAGGCCAAGAAGTAAATGACAACCGCTAAACCATATAGGTCATCACCAGGATAGCCTCTATACTCAAAAAATGTGCTTGTTCTTCATACTTCTCTGATATCAACATTTTTAATTGCTCATTAATGTAGATAATTATTCCCTTTTTGGTGTAAGGAAGAGTCATGGAAATGGGGAATTTAATATACATCTATTATTCAATTCTATAATCCCTAAGTCCAATTAGTTCATTTATTAGCTTAAGCATTGACTGTTGAATTAAAATTCCTTAAAACATGATAGAGTTCAATTTATTCAAACTATTGAAGTTGTAGGAGAATATGAAGCACAATGAGAGAGATGTTGCAAATTTGTTGGAATTTAGCCTCCCAAACAAGTTGGATTACTATCAATTAATCACCAAATATCTTGATTTTCTAGATTTTTTTTTTCAATGGCTAGCTCTAAACCTTTCTAAAGAGCAAGGAACTCTATTTGATTGTTGGTTGCCACCCCAAATCCCCAAGCATATTGTATCTCAATTTTTTCATCGGAGCAAAGGATCACACTTCTTGTTCCTGCCACCGGTTACTATAATTTAATTTATTTGTTAAAATTCATTCCATTTTCATGGGCTTAAACCATATTTTGTAATAAACAATAAATACCTAGGTAATTTAAATAAGTTGTTTTTATTTTTAAAATAATTATATAATAATTAAATGAATATGTATTAATTTTTTTAAGTGTCTAAATATTTTTAATATATATTAAATAAAAAAATATGGTTTGAATCAATTTTCATTTAATTGTTAATGATTTTATTTCATTGTATTTGTTTATGAATCAAATTATTTAATTCTACTAATAAAAGTTTAAACCAGTTAATAGTATTTACTAATTTTGAACTAAAAGAAATTTAAATATTATAAAATAATTAATTTACATTTTAATTTATTAATTGTTAATAATATTTTAGAAAAATTGCAAATTGATATATGAAATTAATTGCCTATTAAGAAGTAAAGACTTGTATAAATTTTGGTGGGTAGAATAAAACGTCTCCACATTTACATTTTTACTCCTACTTATTAGAGTGTTGAAGCAAACATAAACTAGCATTTTCACAAAAGCGTGAAAAGAAACGCCCAAGCCGCTATCAGCTTACTAATAGTACAAAGCTGGACAGATAACCAATTTTTATTGGTTGGAAGAATAACCAAATGGAGAAATCTAATTGGTTGAAAGGGTGATAGAGAAAGCTTCTCATTGGCTGGAGTGAACAGTGTTTGCACACCCCACTCCAGCAAAGAGAACCGATTTAATAATGGTGGGAAATAACAACAACTAGTAAATGTATTTATTTATATCTTGTTCCTATCCATTTTTTTATGGAAATTGATCCTAAATATATGTTATTTATGTGAGTATGAGCTATTTTCAAGGATTTTAATTTTTGGTGGTTTCCTATGAATCTTAACAGTGAAAAATCTAAAAATATCTAAAAAACATGACATAAATATTGCAACTGCATCCAAAATTTATAACAAAACTTTTTGAAACAATTATCATAAAATAAACCCTGAACTAATCATAATGCAAATAAATAATTTTAAATATTAATAAAAAATAATAAAATATAATCCATAATATTAAACTTTAAACTTTAGAAAAACAGTAAAAAAATTCGTAAAAACAAAATAATACCCCAAACACCATGTTGTACATTAATGAATTAAAAATAAATTATCATAAATGGTTGCCATGGAAAATTGAGTAATTATTCCAAGTTAAATGAAACACATAAGTGGCATAAACCTATAATATATTTATTTTATTTTGTGTATTCTCATTTTGTACATTGTATTCAACCAAATTAATAAACTTTTTACAAAAAATTTAAAAATCCAATAACATCCATTAAAACTTGACTTTGTAAACCTACCTTGTCCACATCGTTTCGATGTTTATAAATTGACTTTAAATATATGAGGTTATGAGGTTTTTTTCAAGAGGTTGTCTATGGACATAATAGAATAGTTTGAATTTGGTAAAAAAAAATTTCAAAAAATCAAGTATTTAAAATGTTTGAATTACATTTTTTATAATAAAAATAGATTCAGCATTATCAAAAATCTTAAAAACAATCAAAATACTGAAATTTAACAACTATAAATAAGATTATAAATCTTTACCAAAAATTTTCAGAATGCTACCAAAATTTTTAAATTATTCGTGAATTTTTTTAAACTACCACCTTTTCAAACACACTAAACTAGGTAATCATTGTGAGAACCTTCTTGAATGTCAAGTTTTTCGGTAATCCCGAAGTTATGGGCCGAAGATATTGCCGCGATGGATGCTGTTGACATGTGAACACTCATCAAGTAACAACACGCAACTCATTAATAATATTGGGACCACTTTTGAAAGATGTTCACGAATGATGACACTATGTAGGTGTCCCACGTGTAAACGTAGACACTTGTGCCCAAACCTTTTCCAAATGCCATTAGTGGATTAGAATGGAATTTGATAACAAAATTGTTTTTTACAAGTAAATTGGTTTATTGATTATTTTTTTATTTATTTAAATTGGTTTATTGATTAGATTTTTCTTTGGATGATGAATTATATTTACAAAATATATTTAAATGTGATTATCATATATAATTTGTATATACAAGTAAATTGATATATAAAATATAATTAAATATTTTGTAAAATTGTAAAAATATATATATAATTTTTAAACTATATAAAAATAGATAAAAAGTGTGAAAATTTGAGGAGTGACTTTGTTTTTGAAATTCCAACTCTCGTGATAATAGAAATAGGCATTATCGTTTACATGTTACAAGATCAATGACATGATTTTTCCGTATTTGCTATGTATGATTATGAAAGCCATGGGGTAAAATCCCGTCAACATTAGCCCACTTATGTCATTCAAACAACCCCGGTATTCAAATTCCAATTTAATTGAAAACGCGTTAGTTGAATAATTTTTTCTCGGATTCAAATTCCAATTTAATTGGAAACACGTGAGTTCAAATAATTTTTCAATTATATGTGTTCAATAATGATAATTTTTGTTTCTAGAATTTGAGTTATATATATACAAGATCACCTCAAAGATTATAGTAAACAGGATCAAGGCAGTTTTATCTACTCATATATCTGCAGCACAATATGGTTTTCTAAAAGACCGGTCCATTCACAATGCAATTGCCATCGCTCAGGAGGTGATGCACTCCATGCATTCGGGGAAGAAGGAAGCTTTGATCATGAAGGTAGACTTACATAAGGCATATGATTCAATAGATTGGTCATTTATCAGGATTCTTCTATTCAAGGTAGGCCTTCCAGTTCGTATCATTCGCTGGGTGATGTCGTGCATCTCTAACATCAGTTATGCAGTTATGGTAAATGGCACCCCTACAAAATTTTTTAAGGCTGGCAGGGGGTTGAGACAGGGATGTGCGCTGTCTCCACTTATTTTCATTCTCGTTATGGATGGATTCAGTAGAATAATGCACTCGGCTGAAGAGAAGGGCTTCATCAAGGGTTTTACATTTTCTAACTCTGTCTCAACAACTCATTCTCTGTTTGTCGATGATTTACTTCTATTCAGTCAATTGATTAGAAACTACTGGTTTTATATCCATATCTGTTTTAATCGTTTCCATTCAGCAACAGGTTTGACCATCAATTGCAGTAAGTCCATACTCATATATGAACATGGGGACATACAGGAGATTAGATTCATCGCTGAGTTCCTAGGCGTGGATATCCGTTTGGCGGCAGAGGGTTTCAAATATTTGGGTTACTACATAAAGCCATGTGGATATCGGAATAGCGACTGGAACTGGATAATGGACAGATTCAGAGACAAAATACATTTATGGTCTCATCGGTGGCTATCAAAGGGTGGACGACTTATCATGATACAGTCAGTACTGTCCCAGATGATGGTATTCTGGGGACATCTGCTATATATTCCTACCGGTATCATTAATAAGATAAACAACATTATCACTCATTTTCTGTGGGGGGGAACAGATGGCAACAGGAAGCTTGCATTATGCAGTTTATCTGCAATCAGCAGACCCAAAGACATGGAAGGATGGGGCATTCTGAGCGCTCGGGAATTCAATATAGCGCTTCTGACGAAGTCTTTTTGGAGGGCCATCAAAAGACATGGAATATGGTATGACATTAACAGTGCGAAATATTATCAAGGCGAGATTTTAAATCAGATATCATGCGGCAATTATACTATCCCTCGGAAATTATCTTGTATATGGAACAGTTTTAAAAAGATCATGCCAAATATGGGTCCAAGATTGGTATGGCAATTCCGAGACGGGAGCTGTATTCCCATTGGCGCGCCGAATGTACATCTTATGCAGGACCAATATGGCCCGTCGCCTCGGCTATTACATGCCTTGACACAACGAGGGCTCATATACTACTCACAGTTAATACACCAGTGGTCTCATAGCGCCCCGATATTCAAATATGCTACACAGATTGGGCTCCCTGATGCTATGGAACATGAATGGGAACGTTATCGGGCACATCTGAGGGGTGCGGGGTTCTGTTATGCAGTGGGCGGAGATCGTATCATTTGGAATGGGCCGATGAAGAATAACATGATTGTGGTTAAGGAGGCATATCGGCAAAATATATCTCAAACTTTTCAGATTAACGTTTCCAAAGTTTTCTACCCCTTTTGGCACAGGAATATTCCCACAAAGATTGTTATGTTCGGGTGGCTGATCTGGAGGGGTAAGGTACTTACATGGGAGAATTTAATCAAGAGGGGCATCACGGGGCCCAGCGCCTGTGCCTTATGTCGTGTTGAGGAGGAATCATCATCTCACCTTTTCTTCACATGCACTATCACCACTAGATTATGGAGGCTGTTCGGGGATCATCTGTTAAATCTGGCATGGAGACCCATAGACTTTATGACAGTTGCTCTGGAATGGGATAAGCTTGACTGCAAGTATAGATCGCTGCCATTCTATCTCACATGGGAGATTTGGCTTGCTCGGAACCGTATCATTTTTTAGGACCGGCCTTTTCACATTCATCAGATTTATACAGTGATTAAGGAATGGATGGACGACCGACCCTTGCCTATACCATGTCTGCCTGACTGCTCAGCTCGTATAAGACCCCATCAGATCAGTATCCCTGCCATCTATTTCGATGGAGCATCTGCTGCAGATATGACCGGATGCGGCGCATGGATCAAATTATCCGGCTCGGAGCAATATAATATCTGCTGGAACGGGGGCCCCAGCACCAACAACAAGGCGGAGATCATGGCATTGTGGGGTGGCCTCCTGATCGCAATTGATCTGCAATTACAGGGAGTCAGCATATATGGTGATTCTCAACTTATCATCAATTGGGTCACCAACAGCTGTCTCATGATGACTCTGCATCTCCAAGGATGGGTTGAGAGAACACAGAGTTTATGGAAAAGACTGGGATGTCCACCCATTTATCACATATATCGTGAAGGCAATACGAGGGCAGACAAGCTATCCAAGAGGGGCCTTGAAGAAGCATTTGGTATCATGATGGTATCACATTTCCTTGAGGGTCGACAGATCGAGGCTTTTTCTTTTCCCATACCATAGATCTGGTTTCAATTGTTATTATATTCATATGCTATATATGCGTTACAGGTGGATTTGGGGGATACTTGATTTTTGGTAACAGGGTCACGACAACATTTTTGGAGGCTTCACATCCCTTAGAATGGTATATCGCTGCATGCTCAAAGTCCCGGACAAACGAGCCTGCGCAATAGATCAAGCGAGCGTGACACATCACAAGCGAGCGTGACGGGGGAATAAGAAGCGAGACAATCCTCTTTTTTATATGTTTCTGATTTCTTTTGGTAGAGGTCAACCATGGATTCAATGTCTCTGTTTATGGCTTCAGAGGTCCCGGATAATGGACTCAGGGGTGCCTAAATGTGCACAAGGCGATACAAATGATGACACAAGATCGCCTGGATTTTAGCTAGTCAATTGAGCAGTTTAGCAGGTGATCATATCAGCTATAATTGGAAAAGGAGGAAGACATTCATATCAGCTCAATCGAAGCAAGTGAGCCTGTCCATATAGTTTTGATAAGAAAAGAAACCTTTTTGCATTTCATTTGATGGGGATGACTGGACCACAGGTGCAGCTATGACACTGTTTTACACAGTCATACTCTCATCGGTCTCTTATCACTGTACCTACAGCCTCATCTTTTATCCAGCGGATGTATGCCCAGATCCCGGAATGCGGCCTTATTAGATAATAGTCCATTGCTCATAGTATGTTAAGTAGAGTATATGCTGGAATATCTGTTATCAGACATGGTGGATGGCCGGGTTGCTAAGCTCATTTTCTCTATTAATGAGCATCTGTAATTTGGCCTATATTTGATGAATTTCTCGCTGTATTCTCACCACAGCTGAGATCATATATGTTTATGTACTCTTTATACACTAATATAATCAACGTATTTTTTTCCTCTGAAAAAATATATATATATAAAATTTACAAGGCTTAAATTTAATATTATAATATTTAAAATATTATAATTCATTATGTTATCAACCAAGCTTTAAATTTAGTTAGGGAAGATAACAATCATTATATTCAACATCTTTATATACAATTGACAAAATTTAAGCCTCTTGAAACTCAATAAAACAATATTTAAAATAAATTTAAAATGTTATCACTAGATTACAATATTTTTTATTTTTTTTTTAAATTTATAACATAAATTTTCCTATAATTTATTATTTTAATTAAATTATATTTAATTTGTTATCATATTTAAATATCATCTTATGAACTTACATATATTGATAAATTATTAAAGAGATATATCATTAATAGAAAATTTACCAAAACAAATATCATTTAACAATTTGATAGATAATAGTTAAACCACTAATTTAAAATAATCACTTTAACTTAACAACTTGAAAAATTTGTGTGAATAATTTCAATATTAAATTTCTTTAATATTAAAAAAAAATCAATTTTGCAAAATATTTAAAAATATATAAAATTATATATTAAAATTTATATATTTTATTACCTTTAAATTTTAGAATACAAAGTTCAAAATTCATTTGAATAATTTCAATATTAAATTTCATTAATATTAAAGAAAATCAATTTTACAAAATATTTAAAAATATATAAAATTATATACTAAAATTTATAAATTTTATTACCTTTAAATTTGTGAATAAAAAGTTAAATTGTTAATATATATATATATATATATATATATATATATATATATATATATATATATATATGAATGATGGATTTACTCCTTTTTATATAGTGTAATTGTTTTATATTTTTGTTTTTATTAAAAATTTAAGAAATAGTTTTAATTGAAATTAAAATTTTTCCTTATTTAATTTGTATTTTTAGAATATATAGATAAATACAATTATATATATATATATATATACTTCTTTGGTTGAATTTCAATTAATATTGATTGTAAAATAAATTTTAAATTTTAAAAATTTAAAGCATTTAAGTTATGTTTATGATAAAAAAAAATTTTAACACTGTATTAAATTTCAATTAAATTC
This sequence comes from Pinus albicaulis, assembly GCA_034641835.2. NCBI lineage: Eukaryota > Viridiplantae > Streptophyta > Pinopsida > Pinales > Pinaceae > Pinus > Pinus albicaulis. The sequence goes on from CM076578.1 coordinate 1,557,500,841, forward strand.
ACTTTCAAAATAGTATAAAGATAATAATGTTAGATTAAACTTTTAAAGATTATTGATGTCATTAAATAAACCAATCATATATAAATTTTGAGAAATTAATAATATAATTAAATATTTTAGGAATATGGCTTCTATGATCCATAAATTGTGAAAAAATCTTTCGATAAAAATCACATCAAATAAATTTGGTCGACGCCTTTCGAACCAGCCAGAAAGTCCTGATGATGAACCACACTGGCTGGTTCGAAACGCGTCGACCAAATTTATTTGATGTGATTTTTACCTAAAGATTTTTTCATAATTAAATATATTATAAAATTATCAATAACCCTATTTTTTAAGTATTAATTTTTTTATTATAATTTCAAAACAACACTATATTTACAATGTTAAAAAAAAAATTATAAATATAAAATTTGAAAGTTCAATGTGAAATGGATAAAAAAACTATAATAATTATTATATTAAGAATATAAACCATAATAGATCCATCTTAAGTACATATCTATTATGAGCCATCTTAAGTACATATCTATTTCTTTACGTGCAAACTGTTTTTAGAGTGCAAAATACAATGTGTTAGTTTTAATTGTTTAAATTGTATTTTTGAATGCTAAATAGAGTATATATAGGACTAAATAAAAATTTTAACTACAAAAACTTAATTTTTTTCCTATATATAGATATATATGAAGTTGATATTGACATAAATTAGTTAACATAGATCTTCAAATAGTTTATTCAAACATGTGATTCACACATCTTTTAACTTCTAGTTACTCTAAAGCATATTCATTTTTTATTTAATTATAGCCTACATTATTTTTACCCTGTAAAGTGTCCTCTTTGAAAACAACTCCCCTCAACTGCTACTTGTACCATTATGTACCGTTGATTTTTTGGCAGAGGATTGAAATAATATCTACCTTAGGATTGAATATTGTTATTAATAAGTTACAAAAATAATAGAGATAAGGAAAATCGTTCTAGGTCCTCCAAACAACTACACTGTGCGCATGAAACTGGAAGAAATGTCACGGAAAAATGTCTATGCACATTCACTGTCATATAAATGAAGGGCATTGGTTCCTGGACACCATTACCAGATTAGATTTGACATCTTCCGCCTCTTATTTTCCTTTACAAGGGTTTGAAAGAGTATTTCCAGTCAATTTTATTAGATTGTTGCATTTTGTTGGGTTAATGAATATAGTCATGAATTCACAAGTGTTAGAGGCGTTAATACATGGAGATTAGGCTATGTTTGAGAAGCACCTGGATCTAGAGAGTGCTCTAGTTTGGGTATATTTTCATTCAAATGTCAAAGAATTCAAACATGTGGTTTCCTCCTTCAAAATCTAGGCTTTCGTCGAAATTCAAAGATGGGTGTTGACATGTTATTATATGCTTTTCCAAATATAAGGTGGAACAAAGATGCAGAATGGGAAAATTGTGTGGTTGTGGCAGACTTCGACTAGAAACGAATTGCAAAGCCTGTTATGAAATTGTATACTAAAACTACAGATGGATCTGCAATAGAAACAAAGTAGAGTGCTTTGGTTTGGCATTATTAGGATGTTGACTGAGATTTTGGATCCTTTCAGGCAAAGGAACTACTAGATCATATTGAGAGTGTACTTGCAAATGAGCATGTTTCTGTCAAGAGTGGTCAAAACCTTGTAGAAGTTAAACCTTAGGTATGGAGATATCCATATTTCAGGTTTATACGTCTGATGGTCCATGTCTAGAAGGTTACTCACATAATTACTAGGTATTGTTAATATGCATGGTGTTAGCAAGGGCCTAATAACATAGAAAATTCTCTCGAGAATGGTACAGAGAGGCACATTACCAGAATATTTTTTATGTATTGGCGATGATAGATTTGATGAAGACATGTTTGAGAGTATTACGAGTGTCATGTCAATACCTTCTCTCTCCCCTATAGCGGAAGTGTTTGCATGTATAGTGGGATAGAAGCTTAGTAAATCCAAATATAATCTTAACGATACAAGAGAGATCACAAGAATGCTTCAGGGCATGGCTTCAACTTCAGATCAAGAAACATGGAATCCATATTCTCATGTTCCTCTTTGAGAAACCACATTAAATTGTTGCATTTAAATTTACGATTTTACTGTCATTCTGTAAACAACATCAAAATGGTCACCGAAGCATGTCTGGCTTTTGAAGAGGATCATGATGAAATTTGGAAGAGGAAAGAATGTATTTGTATCATGTGCTTAATGTGATGGACTAATACAATCTAGCAGTAGATGTAGGTAAACTGATCTAGTTATTTTGAAAGCATAAGTTGAGGAATTGCAGTTGCAAGTGGATGAGTTGGTTGATTTTATAAATACGAGTGTGACATTTTGTTCAACATATGGCATTTTATCATTGCTTTGGTTTATTTATATGCCAAATTTGCATGCTTTTGGTCTTGAAAATCCTTGTAGACTTGTTTTATGTGTACTTAGACCAGATCCAAGGATGTGAAACAATGGTCTTATGCTAATGTACACTCTGATTCATGAATCTATCTATACTATAGAATCTATAAATTAGGATGTGGAGCAACACTTTGAGAATGTTAGCCATGGTGTTAATATCACATTTATAGTTTATGTCTAATGGAAAATTAGTTCAGTTATTGCACATGTTCTGTTTTGAATCTCCATTGTGTTCTATAGAACAACTCATGTATTGCACATGAGCACTACTACACCTGTAACAGGCTGACTAAAAAATACCAGAATTGCATACGTTCTTCTAATCCCTGTTAGTTGCATTGATACCTAGAACCTTCTTCACAAATGAAAATTTCCACACCACTTCCCTTTCCTCTTTTGACAAACTCCTAGAGAATAAAAATTCCCTCATTGCTGCACCAATACTTCAAAATAATTTCACCCTTTCCATAATCGAACCTGTACTCAGTTGCACCCATGCAACACTGGTTGGAATTATTCTTCAAACCTTACTGATGAGAAAAAATTCTATATTTTTTTTCAATTATCTACAATCATTTAGAGCATTATAATTTGTAAAATAACATCAAAAAGTATCTATGTCAATATTTTCATCTCTTTTTCTATATTATCCCTTATTGCATCTATAATTTCATAAACTCATTACTAATGTGCTTCTTGCAATTTGCTGTTAGATATGGTTTCATTGTCTGTGTACTACTTCCAAACCTTATCTTTCAATCTTGTATACCTTTTTCCTGCTATATGGTTGTTGTTCAGTAATTGCCCATCTTACACAGGAATAAACTGAGTAATTTGGGGCAGCAGGGTCATGGCCGCCAACCCCCTTAAAATAATATTAACTGTTATGCGGATTTGTGTGGGGTGGCAGGGTTGGTGGCCCGCCACTTCTTATTTTATATTTATTTTTGTTTTTATTAAAAACAATAAATAATTTTTAAAATACTCGAAAATAGGTTGAAGGAGGAAAATTAACGGTCCCATAAATTCGCCCAGAATCCGACTTGAGCTTGCTAGAATCCGGTGGCCAGGTTTCGTCCAAATTGCATCCTCCTTAACCTTCCTAGTTATCCAAGTCAAACCAAAAATTTGCCGCTCCTAACTTTCGCATACGGACTCGATTTGACTAGTCGTTCACACTACCACAATCAGGACGACGAGATCTTCAACCTGAATTTGGTTCGAGAGAAATCCAAACACTTTGATTTTTTAGCCCTCTATGTCCTATGTGTGTCTCTGGAGCCACCTGGATCATTCTCCAACCCTATAATTTATTTTAAATAAAATAATTCATATTTATAAGTTAATTATTCAATTAAATCACATAACATATCAGATATTTTTTCCTCTATACTACTATTTCCTATGTTACTGCTTTACAGTGTTTCCTTTGCAACATATAACGCAATTGTTGGTTCTATTTATGACATAATTTTTATTTTTATTTTATATTTTGAAGGGGCATAAATGGACAAACTTAGACACCCCCTCAAATTGGGTTGTAGAATGAGCCTCTCCGCTCAATAATGAAAAATGATTTATTTTATAATATTGTATATGATGATGATTAATGCCTTTAAGATTTATTTAATTTATTGGTCATTAAAAAGATAAGAGAATAATTGGAATTATTTAATATTTTATTTCTATGCTTTAGAAGAAGTGACATACTAGATCACTATAGTTTTGCTAACTAAAAAACATTTAAAAAAATTGTAATGTGAGAAGTATTTTTAAAACTAAATAAAATATGAAGATAAGATGGACAATTAAGGAGGAAGTGTTTTTCACTTTCAACCCACTTATAATTGTACAGGTGATAAACTCTTTCATCACAAGGTATTTTGAGAATTGGCGAAGGCCCATTCTCACTATAAACCTTATAAGAATCAATCTTTATTTTAACAATAATACTAGTCAATACCAAAAGACATTTTTTACTTTTTAAATTAAAGTTTATCACCTCCTCCTAATATACTCATTAAATTATAATTTTAAATTATAAACAAACATTAAGTATTTTTATAACGGTATTGATTCATTAAAAAAATTATAAATATTAAATGAGATATCCCAAAATAAATTTTAAGAAATAGAAATCATCATTAATAATATTATTAAGATATATTATATACAACTTACACTACTATAAAATTATTAATCCAAAAATAATGTATTAATCTTAATTAAATTTCTAAAATTACATAAATATAATAAAATTAATATAACATCCCATCAAATATATAAATTTAAAATGATTATTACTTACTGTGAAAATTGATAAATTAATTTAATCATGAAATAAAAACCAAAATTATCAATAAATATTTTAAATATTCATCATTACCGTAATTAAAATTTTAAATATCAATAATGTTGGTCCTACAATCCAGTGTTAATTTTTTTACTAACGCATCCAAACTCCAATGATACTTATATGTTTTAAAGTCACTTGGACTTAAATAAATCTATGAAAAACTAACATTTATTATCTTCTTATACTTAAAATACTAAGTAAGTGAACTTAAACCAAAAGACAATAAACAATTCTCGTTATAATGAGATTATTAATAAAAAATCTATATATCTACAGGATTTATACTATTTATATGTACAAATTTTATGTTATAAATGTTTTAATCAATTTAAAATAAACATAAATAAGCCTGGTAATAAAAATACAAAGTATACCATAAATGTAAAGCAAAGATAGTGCTTCATGACCAATTAGGTATGAAGATATCCTGAAAGTGCATTCTGTTGCGATTGAATTAGAAAATAGGAAAAAACATGAAAGTACACATGTGTCTCTTGAAATTAAGCAATGCAATGAACTATCACTTAGTTTTGACAGAACAAAATTGTTGCCATAATAATAATAATAAATGAAAGTGAATGAAAGTATAGTGATGGAAATCTTGAGCTAATTTTTCTCATTCAAAATTTTGACTTGCAGATTGAAGTTGGTGATCTAAATTGAAGCAAAGTTAATAACGTAATTTCCAAACTCAACACTAATTGCAGAGATGGCACTACTTGAACGTGTGCGACTGTAAAACGTGATAAATATTTTCTCTCATTTCGAAATATTTTCTCTCACATTTGACTCAGACTGTTCACTTCACAAATTCTACTTCTACATTTCGAAGTTTTAGGAGGATTGTGATCCAGAGGATCCTGATCCAGTGTTTCCATTCGATTGACCCTAATTGCAATTGCATTTAACGAGTTATGACTGGCAAATACGATAATGAGCAGCTCTCATGGACATTTGTGTTAAAATCATTCATTCATTTAACAGATAATGATTAGCCTCATGTATATTTTTTTCTAAAAATCTGTCCAAATAAAAAGTATTCAGAGACAATGGAAGATTAGCTATAACAAATTAATGAATAGCATATTATTCATGAGAAAAAAATGTGTTTTCTTACCTATCGAAAAGAACGAAAAGACCTAGGGCTTCATTGTCGAGGATCAGACTATTGTTGTTACAGGATTTCACTCCAAAAAAAATAGAATTAAATAAAAGAGAAATTGCCCTAATAATGATCACGACCAAGCTTCGGAACCTGTTAAACAATGCAACCTTCTCATAGCCTGAATAGAATTAAACAAGAATAAAACAGTTTCTGAGACTCGTGGTATGCTTTTAGGGATAAGCTAATCCCAAGAACTCCATCGGTTCATTAGTTAATCCAATTTTGTGATGAATAATTTATTTCATTAAGTTAGATTATTGACTAACTGCATTGAATCTTTCACATTTACCATTTGTTATATTTTTGTTCTAACATCTTTTGAGATATTGCACTATCTTAGAGCATTCAACATGTGTTTTTAGCGAAGACAAGTTACTTACATTGTCAATTTTCACAAATAAACCTCCAGCACAAAATTTTGCCTAGATCATGATATGGATATGAGGACGATCCTTTCAACAAACTTAGTAACTACATGTTCGAAAAAGTGGCAGGAAGGAGCGGATTTACCCCGGATTTCTTTATCCACTTTGCTGATATACTCGTTTCCCATATCGTTGATATGGTTGAGGATGTAAGAAGAACTGGGAAGATCAAGGGGGACGTGAATTCCACTTTTCTAGTATTGATCCCGAAGAAATCTGGTGCTAAACCTTTTAATGATTTTAGACCAATCTCTTTATGTAACACGCTCTATAAAGTGATATCTAAAACTATTGCCGAGAGACTGAAAGGGGTGTTGTCCATATTTATTACATCATAATAGTCAGGATTTTTGAAAGACAAGAGCATCCATGATGCTGTAGCATCTACTCAAGAAGTGATACACTCCATCTATACAAACAAATTGAAGGCTATGGTTATGAAGATTGATCTATGCAAGGCATATGATAGAGTTGACTGGAGGCTTCTCCGTATGGTGTTATTCAAGATTGGTTTGGACCGGGGATCAGTTAATTGGATCATGGGATGTGTGACCAACACATCTATGGTATTTATTATTAATTGAGTCGCATCAAATTTCTTCAGGCCGGGCCGCGGATTGAGATAGGGATGTACTCTTTCTCTGCTCCTTTTTATCCTTGTAATGGACATTCTAAGTTGCAAAATTGGAAAAGTTGTATCTCTTGGTCAAATTAAGGGTATAAAGCTATCATATTCGAGGGAGATAAGTCATAATTTGTTTGTTGATGATGTTTCACTGTTTGGTATGATCCTTCAATCTATTTGGTGGGATTTCCATGACATTTTCACCAAATTTTGCGCAACCACTGGTATGGCTGCAAACAATAGTAAATCCTGCATTTACTATAGTGAAGGTGATAATGAGACTATTATTGATGTGGGAGAATTATTTAATTTCAAATCCGAGCCTCTATCCTTGGGATTTAAATACCTGGGTTTTTATTTGAAACCCAATAATTATGTTTTCGATGACCGGGCTTGGTTGATTGAAAAGGCTGAGAATAGGATTAGCAATTGGACTACAAAAAGGTTGTCACTGGGTGGCATAGTTATCTTAATTCAAGCGGTTTTACAACAGCTGCTGGTGTATTGAGCTCACATTTTTATCATTCCTAAAAAGAATCTAATTCAATTTAGAAGCACCATGTTGCATTTTTTATGGAATGGTAAGGAAAAGAAGGGAAAGTATCCCTTAGCAAGTTGGGATTTGATTATGAGACCCAAGGAGCGAGGTGGGTGGGGTTTGAAGGATCTGGAGACCTTTGGAAGGGCCCTTCTTATGAAATCTCTATGGAGGGCACTGATGTCAAAAGGTATCTAGAACGAAATTATCAGATTCAAGTATATTAAAGAATCTAATATGGAGGTTTTAGCTATGACAGGATGGCAAAATTACAAGGGAACATATACTATATGGAATGGTTTTAAGATCATCTGGCCTGTATTTGCCTCTCTCCTTCACTGGAATTTTGGAATCGGGGAAAAAATCTTAATTGGACAGGCAAGATTGAGGGGTGATCTGAATCATTTCTCTTGCAACAGACAGCTTATGAGCCACTTAAATGGAAAAGGTATTTTTTTCTTAAGCCAGGTTATGCAGGAACAGGTCAATGATATCCTTGTCTAGTTTTCGACTGATTGGCTTCAGTTATTGGACACGTTGATGGAAGAGTGGATCGCATTCACTACAGATTTGAGAAGCAGAGGCTTCTTTTGGAATCAGAGAGGGGATCGACTGACGTGGGAGGGGTCGCTTCAAAATGATATGCTAGTGGTGAAAGACTTGTATGAAAATCTCCAACTACTTACTATGTTGAAGGTAAAGTGTTTATTTAGTATGAGCATTTGGGAGACAAATGCCCAATTAAAAATGAAGTTATTCCTTTGGCTAGTGTTAAACAATAGAAATCTCACTTGGGATAATTTGATGAGAAAGGGAAATATTGGGCTTCGAATTTGATGTTTATGCTCGAGAGGGGGAGAAGATTATAAACATCTCTTTTATAAATGCTCATTTGCCAGAAAAGTTTTACTGGATTTGGGTAGGTTCTTTAAGATAAACTTTCCGGTTTTTGACAATACGATGGACTTTATAGTTTTGGGGAAGTCAAAATGCAAAGATAACAGAGTTTTTCTGGCTTTGTTCCACTTATTTATCTAGTACAGTAGGAATAAGGTGATTTTTGAAGGACTGAAATACAACCCTGAGGGGACTACTACTAACATTATTTGCTTATGGGAAAAGTTGAGAACTGGCCAGAAACCTCTGGTGGATCTCTCCAAGCGGTTGCAGCCTTATGAGATACATTACCCTGTTGGATTCTTTGATGGGGCATCACAACTCTCTGTTTGTGGTTGTGGTGCGTGGCTGTTTATTTCGCCATAGTATCACATAAGATTCACTAGTTTGGAGGTGAAGGAACGAATATGAGGTCAGAAGTACTGGCTTTATGTGGCTTGTTATGGTTTGCGTCTCAGTTGTAGCTAGATAACCTCTGGGTGCTTGGTGATTCGAAGGTTCTCATTAAGCACCTTAACAAGGATTCCAACTCAGCCCCTGGCTATCTGATGACATGGTTAGATCGCATACAAAATCTGAGGGCATCCTTTTCTAACATCAATTTTATGCATATATTCTGGGAAAAGAATGTACAGGCTGATAGACTTTCTAAAAAAGGTCTGACAGGGGAGTTTGGTGTCATGCATTATGAATTGGTGGATGCAGCGGGACCAGGAGCTATTGGTAATGTGCTTTTTTCCTGAGTTATTTTCGGCTCATTGTTTTTGTTTATGGAAGGTATTTTTCCCAGCTTCCTTCTGGAAAGTTTTTGGAGGCTACATTTCTTTCCATATTTGGAAAATGATGTTGTCATATTTCTTTTTTTTGGAGGTTCTAGTCACTATGAGATTGTGTAGTATTATGATCTTCAGTCAGGGTGACTTTTTCTTTGATCTGGGGCTACACTATTGAACTTTTGCCCAATGATGGGGCGATGTAATAGGAACTATAGTTTTTATTTGCTGATCATATCGTTTTTTGCTGAAGGCTGGATTTCTGTATTTTTTGGAACGAAAAGTTTTTCTTTGGGGGGTCTCTAAGCCAATCCAATATAGATCTCGAATCTATGCTTTATGACAGTTGACAGTTCATATTACAAGACTTTTGAATGGCATAGTATATAAGCCATAGTTTTTTCTTTCGTGAAAAAAAAACTACACGTGAACTGAAAGGTTATCCCATTGAGAAGTAAAGCATTCCTCACGGAAGGAAAGAATCAAGGCTGCAGGGTTTACCAATGCAAATAAGTCATTTAAGGAAAATCCCTTGGCCATCAAATATGAGGACACAATATAGAGTTGAGTTTGCTATGAAGGAAATTCACAATCTGGTTGGGAAATTGTGAATAAATTGATTTGGAATTATTCCAATCAACAATGAACAAGTAAATTTGTTTGGCTCTTGCAACTCTCAAAGGCTAAATGTTTTCATTGTTCAAACAGTACACATAGGACATGTAGTACATGCAATTGGCCACAACCATCCATGTAAATATTTAACACAAAACACCTTCAATATATTCAATCATAGAAGGTAGTGTTCAATGAAGTTCTCAAATACATAAATAAATAAATATATATATATATATATATATATATATATATATATATATATATATAATTGGTCAACTTAGTAACACTATTAAAATTTGGCTGCAATCTCAATAGTAATCTCGACCGTATCACCAACAAAATACTTACCTACAAAAAAAATACTTACCTACAAAAAAAACTTCACAATAAAATGCTTATCTTGTCAACATAATTATTTTTATTATATAATATAAATTTATGCAATATTTTGTTAAAAAATATTAACAATTTACTCAACCAAAATAATAAACCCACCTTTTTAAAAAAATTAAAAATCCATTCACAAGTTAATGTTCATTACTACCTCCACTTATGTTCATTACTACCTCTACTTGCTATTTTAAATATTTGAGGAGTCAAACACACTGAACTAGATATTCATTGTAAGAACCTTCTTGAATGACAGGTTTTTCGATGATCCCGTGAGTCATGGGTGACCATCGACAATAGCTAGTGTGTTAAAAAAATTCATATGGAAGAGGGGAAGAGGTTAGTAATTGAATAACGCTATGGCTATTTATGTTACAAGGTTTCTTAAATTTCAATTTTAAGTTTAAAATTTAAGGAATTAAGAATAAAATATAAGTGTGATAAATCTTATTTTATTGTTATTTATCAAATATAAATTTTATCAAATTTTATCGTTATTTATCAAATTTATGATTTTATGTCATGACTTAAATTTGTAATTTAATTTTGCAATTTTCAAATATATGACAGCATTTTTTATATTGATGTTGATTTCTCACTATTTTATACTATATTTATTTTAAATTATATATATATAAAAGCTTAATAACAAACCTCATCTAAATCTTATAAAAATTTCAAACTTCAAAGAAACCATAGTATTTCTAACAAAATCTAGAACTCAAATCATGTGATTTGAATGAATATAAAAAAATTATTATTTTGAATTAAAAATAAAATATATATTTTAAAAATTATGATTGGATAGTTAAGAGCTCACATTTCAACTATTCAATTTCTTTTTTTCTAGTGATGTATGAGAAGTGAATTATGAGTTTAAATGTTCCATTTTTCATAATGAATGGTGATGAAATCATTAGAGAATATGAATTAGTGTATTTCTGGTTCTTTTCCATAATGAACATGTATTGATTATTGATGATTTTAAGAAAGACTTATCAATGTGTAATATTGAAAATATATATTATCTCTTAGTTATATTTTATAACATATGAACTAAACATTGTTATCTCCTAATTATACTTTACAATACATGGGCTAAACATTGTTGATTATGCATTATGACACAAATTTGTCTTTGACAATGGGATTTGATGTTTAATTTCTGTAAGATAGACTAAGTAACTTATTCTAAGAGTTCATTCATATCATTTGTACCAAAAATTTCAACCATGAAAAACTTATGAATATGTTTATGCAATTCAAACCTATAACTAGCATGTTGCTACTTATATAGGCAATGAACATTTCAATACTCACCAATGTAAAACAAAAATCAATGTCCAAATATGTAATTTACTTAATTATTGGAATTTTTAGTTGATTCTTTGTCACCCATCACTTTGCACATTTATCTAGATTTACAAACCTCACTTATTAGTTGCAAGCTCTTTGTCATTTATTCATCTTAAAATATAATTTTACAACAAATTGCGTATATTTTTATTTTAATGAATATTTTTCTTTAATAATTTTAGCTAAACTACCTTGTTAGTCTTACCTCCCTTTCCATTAAGCATATTTACAAATACATATTCTCCACACAATTTGAACACAACATAATACTTTGCAACTATCTTATTAATTTAATGATGAACTCTTATTTCACAACTTTATAGTAAATGTAACATAAGATCTTTATAACCTTATTCTACATGTTCATTCTGTAATTCACTTCAACAAAAATTACCAATTTCATGGATATGAAAATTACAAATTAATATAATCACATTTCTATAACATAAGTGACATGTTTTGTAGTGTAGGTTAGAGGATAATTTTTAGATTCTTGGATTATCTACCGTGTAATAAGAATAGTGTCAACATTTCGAGTGTCAACATTTAGAATCTCAATGGCTATCTGTCTACAAACCAATTGCTGAATGATGAGAAAATAACAAGACCAATAATAAATAAAGAATAATGAAAAAAAAAAACCAACCTAAAGAATAAATTCATCTTTATTTATTATTTTTTTAATATATATATACTTATAATTAATTAATAAAAAATTATAAACCTTAAATCTATAATAATAAATATAATATCCATTATAGTGTTTTTGTATAACACACATTTTTTTATATAAAAAATAATATTATAAATTTTCATATTCTTTAAACTAATTTTTTTATTAATTTAAATATTTCTTTAACTAAATTCCTAAACCATGTTAAATTTCTTAACTAAGTTATAATTTATTATATTAAAATAAATATCATATTAATTATCAAAAATTATTGTATTACTAATATTATACTCTTCTTAATAATTATCTCCACATCCACTCTGGTGTCGAGAGACATCTCAATAAAAAAAATTATTTAATAGAAAAAGAAATTTAATGATGAGGAATTGACGAATAAAAGTGACCTCCAGACATTGCAACAAAATAGCTATCATCATTAAAATAGTCTAATATTCTTTTATTTATCTTCATCTAAAATTTGACCAAAAAAAAAAAATTAATAATATTATAGGTTTAAATTATAAAAGAAAGGAAAAAATTGGATAATAATTATTCACAATGTTATAAACTAGCAATTGCATCAAATGTTGCAAAAGAAACCCCTTAAGGAAGTAACATACTTTTGGAATTTGTTGAAAGACAAAAAAATATCACCAATTTGGGTTTTTACCCCTTTAACAAGACTATATCCTACGAGGTCGGATAGGCTATTATGTCCTCCATAATTATTCAATTTGGAGAGGACATTACCCTGAAATCATGCACCAAACATGTCTTCCATCTCCACCAATTTGCAGTGAATGGTTTCCATTTCAAACCTGAATCACTCTTTAGACAATCAATTATGATCTGCATCAATTCGAGCTTGGAGTTGGTTAATAATAAAGGGATTTATGAGCTTTCTCTTCAGCCTTGTTTTGCTGGTTGAAGGCACTCAACATGAATTCCATTGCATCTAGGACCATGTCCATAATCTAGTTGATGCCAATGTTATCAATTTTGTGAGAAGGGGAACCAACATTCTCCATGGAAATATTGCACCAAGTCAACACTTGCTTACAGATGTTGGATCTAATTTCCATTCCTTCAACAGAATATATCATTTCTTGGTTTGGAGCCCTAAGGGTGAAATATAAACTTCTCCATCACATATAATCCTAAAGGGTCTTGTTGCTAAGACTGCCATCTCCATCATGACCTTTGAACCCCTTCCTTGTCACAATTGAATGTAGGACTAGTTCATCCATGTACTTTCGAATTTGAAATTCTTGTGGAGATGTAAATTGATATGGAGGGAGAAAGGAAATAGCATCAACGTGAAACGAATTGAATGCAAACTCCTAGATTGATTAAAAATTCAAACTCCAACACTAGGAAATGAACACACAAGGCACTTGATAACTGAATTTGCATGCCATTTGTGGGTGCAAGATACCCAATAGTACTAGAGGGGTGGTGTATGAGGCCAAGAAGTAAATGAAAACCGCTAAAATCTATTATTCAATTCTATAATCTGTAAGTCCAATTAGTTCATTTATTTGCTTAAGCATTGACTCTTGAATTAAAATTCCTTAAAACATGATAGAGTTCAATTTATTCAAACTATTGAATTTGTAGGAGAATATGAAGCACAATGAGAGAGATGTTGCAAATTTGCTGGAATTTAGCCTCCCAAATAAGTCAAATTATTATCAATTAATCACCAAATATCCTGATTTTCTAGATTTTTTCTTTTTCAATGGCTAGCTCTAAACCTTTCTAAAGAGCAAGGAACTCTATTTGATTGTTGGTTGCCACCCCAAATCCCCAAGCATATTGTATCTCAAATTTTTCATCGGAGCAAAGGATCACCCTTCTGGTTCCTACCACAGGTTACTGTAATTTAATTTATTTGTTAAAATTCATTCCATTTTCATGGGCTTAAACCATATTTTTTAATAAACAATAAATACCTAGGTAATTTAAATAAGTTGTTTTTATTTTTAAAATAATTATATAATAATTAAATGAATATGTATTAATTTTTTGAAGTGTCTAAATATTTTTAATATATATTAGATAAAAAAATATGGTTTGAATCAATTTTCATTTAATTGTTAATGATTTTATTTCATTGTATTTGTTTATGAATCAAATTATTTAATTCTACTAATAAAATTTTAAACCAGTTAATAGTATTTACTAATTTTGAACTAAAAGAAATTTAAATATTATAAAATAATTAATCTACATTTTAATTTATTAATGGTTAATAATATTTTAGAAAAATTGCAAATTGATATATGAAATTAATTTCCTATTAAGAAGTAAAGACTTGTATAAATTTTAGTGAGTAGAATAAAACGTCTCCACATTTACATTTTTACTCCTATTTATTAGAGTGTTGAAGCAAACATAAACTAGAATTTTCACAAAAGCGTGAAAAGAAAAGCCGAAGCTGTGCGGAGGCGGAGGGACGCTGTCAGCTTACTAATAGTACAAAGATGGACAGATAACCAATTTTTATTGGTTGGAAGAATAACCAAATGGAGAAATCTAATTGGTTGAAAGGGTGATAGAGAAAGCTTTTCATTGGATGGAGTGAACAATGTTTGCACACCCCACTCCAGCAAAGAGAATGCCTTCGACTTAATAATGGTGGGAAATAACAACAACTCGTAAATGTATTTATTTATATCTTGTTCCTATCCATTTTTTTATGGAAATTGATCCTAAATATATGTTATTTATGTGAGTATGAGCTATTTTCAAGGATTTTAATTTTTGGTGGTTTTCTATGAAACTTAACAGTGAAAAATCTAAAAATATCTAAAAACCATGACATAAATATTGCAACTACATCCAAAATTTATAACAAAATTTTTTGAAACAATTATCACAAAATAAACCCTGAACTAATCATATTACAAATAAATAATTTTAAATATTAATAAAAAATAATAAAATATAATCCATAATATTAAACTTTAAACTTTAGAAAAACAATAAAAAAAATTCGTAAAAACAAAGTAATACCCCAAACACCATGTTGTACATTAATGAATTAAAAATAAATTATCATAAATGGTTGCCATGGGAAATTGAGTGATTATTCCAAGTTAAATGAAACACATAAGTGGCATAAACCTATAATATATTTATTTTATTTTGTGTATTCTCATTTTGTACATTGTATTCAACCAAATTAATAAACCTTTTACAAAAAATTTAAAAATCCAATAACCTCCATTAAAACTTGACTTTTTAAACCTACCTTGTCCACATGGTTTCGATGTTTATAAATTGACTTTAAATGTATGAGGTTTTTTTTCAAGAGGTTGTCTATGGACATAATAGAATAATTTGAATCTGGTAAAAAAAAATTCAAAAATTCAAGTAATTAAAATGTTTGAATTGCATTTTTGATAATATAAATAGATTCAACACTATCAAAAATCTTAAAAACACCCAAAATACTGAAATTTAACAATTATAAACAAGATTATGATAAATCTTTACCAAAAATTTATGCTATCAAAATTTCTAAATTATTCGTGAATTTTCTTAAACTACCACCTTTTCAAACACACTAAACTACATAATCATTGTGAGAACCTTCTCGAATGTCAAGTTTTTCGGTATTCCCGAAGTTATGGGCCGAAGATATTGCCGCGATGGATGCTGTTGACATGTGAACACTCTTCAAGTAACAACACGCAACTCATTAATAATATTGGGACCACTTTTGAAAGATGTCCACGAATGATGACACTATGTGGTCTGCTATCTTTGTTTAGGTGTCCCACGTGTAGACGTAGACACTTGTGCCCAAACCTCTTCCAAATGTCATTAGTGGATTAGAATGGAATTTGATAACAAAATTGTTTTTTACAAGTAAATTGGTTTATTGATTATTTTTTTATTTATTTAAAGTGGTTTATTGATTAGATTTTTCATTTTATTTTGATGATTGAATTATATTTACAAAATATATTTAAATGTGATTATCATATATAATTTTTATATACAAGTAAATTGATATATAAAATATAATTAAATATTTTATAAAATTGTAAAAAATAATTATATATAATTTTTAAACTATATAAAAATAGATAAAAAGTGTGAAAATTTGACGAGTGACTTTGTTTTTGAAATTCCAACTCTCGTGATAATAGAAATAGGCATTATCGTTTACATGTTACGAGATCAATGACATGATTTTTCCGTATTTGCTAGGTATGATTATGAAAGCCATGGGGTAAAATCCTGTCAACATTAGCCCACTTATGTCATTCAAACAACCCCGGTATTCAAATTCCAATTTAATTGTGTTGAATAATTTTTTCTCGGATTCAAATTCCAATTTAATTGGAAACACGTGAGTTCAAAGAATTTTTCAATTATATGTGTTCAATAATGATAATTTTTGTTTCTAGAATTTGAGTTACAAGGCTTAAATTTAATATTATAATATTCAAAATGATATGCCGGTGGTGAAAGACTTATATGAAAATCTCCAACTACTTACTATGTTGAAGGTAAAGTGTTTATCTAGTATGAGCATTTGGGAGACAAATGCCCAATTAAAAATGAAGTTATTCCTTTGGTTGGTGTTAAACAATAGAAATCTCACTTGGGATAATTTGACGAGAAAGTGAAAGATTGGGCTTCGAATTTTCTTTTTATGCTCGAGAGAGGGAGAAGATTATAAACATCTATTTTATAAATGCTCATTTGCCAGAAAAGTTTTACTGGATTTGGGTAAGTTCTTTAAGATAAACTTTCCGGTTTTTGACAATACGATGGACTTTATAGTTTGGGGGAAGTCAAAATGCAAAGATAACAGAGTTTTTCCGGCTTTGTTCCACTTATTTATCTAGTACAGTAGGAATAAGGTGATTTTTGAAGGACTGAAATACAACCCTGAGGGTACTACTACTAACATTATTTGCTTATGGGAAAAGTTGAGAACTGGCCAGAAACCTCTGGTGGATCTCTCCAAGCGGCTGCAGCTTTATGAGATACATTACCCTGTCGGATTCTTTGATGGGGCATCACAACTCTCTGTTTGTGGTTGTGGTGCGTGGCTGTTGATTTCGCCACAGTATCACATAAGATTCACTGGTTTGGAGGTGAAGGAACGAATATGAGGTCAAAAGTACTGGCTTTATGTGGCTTGTTATGGTTTGCGTCTCAGTTGTACCTAGACAACCCCTGGGTGCTCGGTGATTCAAAGGTTCTCATTAAGCACCTTAACAAGGATTCCAACTTAGCCCCTGGCTATCTGATGACATGGTTAGATCGCATACACAATCTGAGGGCATCATTTTCTAACATCAACTTTATGCATATACTCTGGGAAAAGAATGTACAGGCTGATAGACTTTCTAAAAAAGGTAAGGGAGTTTGGTGTCATGCATTACGAATTGGTGGATGCAACGAGACCAAGAGCTGTTGGTAATGTGCTTTTTTCCTGAGTTATTTTCGGCTCATTGTTTTTGTTTATGGAAGGTATTTTTCCTAGCTTCCTTCTGGAAAGTTTTTGGAGGCTACATTTCTTTCCATCTTTGGAAAATGATGTTGTTATATTTATGTTGTTTGGAGGTTCCAGTCACTATGAGATTGTGCAGTATTATGATCTTCAGTCAGGGTGACTTTTTCTTTGATTTGGGGCTACACTATTGAACTTTTGCTCAATGATGGGGCGATGTAACAGGAACTATAGTTTTTATTTTCTGATCATATCGTTTTTCGCTGAAGGCTAGATTTTTGTATTTTTTGGAACGAAAAGTTTTTCTTTGGGGGATCTCTAAGCCAATCCAATATAGATCTCGAATCTATGCTTTATGATGGTTGACAATTCATATTACAAGACTTCTGAATGGCATAGTATATAGGCCATAGTTTTTTCTTTCGTGAAAAAAAACTACATGTGAACTGAAAGGTTATCTCATTGAGAAGTAAAGCATTCCCCACGGAAGGAAAGAATCAAGGCTGCAAGGTTTACCAACGCAAATAAGTCATTTAAGGCAAATCCCTTGACCATCAAATATGAGGACACAATATAGAGTTGAGTTTGCTATGAAGGCAATTCACAATCTAGTTGGGAAATAGTGAATAAGTTGATTTGGAATTATTCCAATCAACAATGACCAAGTAAATTTGTTTGGCTCTTGCAACTCTCAAAGGCTAAATGTTTTCATCATTCAAATAGTACACATAGGACATGTAGTACATGCAATTGGCCACAACCATCCATGTAAATATTTAACACAAAACACCTTCAATATATTCAATCATAGAGAGTAGTATTTAACAAAGTTCTGAAATGAATATATATATATATATATATATATATATATATATATATAATTGGTCAACTTAGTAACACTATTAAAATTTGGCTGCAATCTCAATAGTAATCTCAACCATATCACCAACAAAAACTTCACAATAAAATTCCTATCTTGTCGACATAATTATTTTTTTTATATAATATAAATTTATGCAATATTTTGTTAAAAAATATTAACAATTTACTCAACCAAAATAATAAACCCACCTTCTTAAAAAATTCAAAAATCCTTTCCCAAGTTAATGTTGATTAACACTTCCACCTTTTTTTTAACGCATTGTGCCAACTTCCGTACTGCTTCGATGTGTCTAACTTACTATTTTAAATATTTGAAGAGTCAAACACACTGAACTCGATATTCATTGTAAGAACCTTATTGAATGACAGGTTTTTCGATGATCCCGTGAGTCATGGGTGACCATCGACAATACCTATTGTGTTAAAAAAAATTCATATGGAAGAATGGAAGAGGTTAGTAATTTAATAACGCTATGGCTATTTATGTTACAAGGTTTCTTAAATTTCAAATTTTTAAGTTTAAAATGTGAGGAATTAAAAAAAAATATAAGTGTGATAAATCTCATGGAATTTTATTGTTATTTATTAAATTTATAGTTTAAATTTATGATTTTATGTCACAATTCAAATTTGTAATTTATTTTCGCAATTTTCAAATATATGACAGCATTTTTTATATTAATGTTAATTTTTCTATATATATATATATATAAACTTAATAACAAATCTCATCTAAATCTTACAAAAATTTCAAATTTCAACGAAACCAAATTATTTCCTAACAGAATCTAGAACTCAAATCATGTGATTTGTTTTGAATTAAAAAATAAAATATATATTTTAAAAATTATGAGTGGATAGTTAAGGGGTTGAGCTCACATTTCAACTATTCAAATTTTTTTTTTTTCTAGTGATGTATGAGAAGTGAATTATGACTTTAAATGTTTCATTTTTCATAATGAATGTTGATGAAATCATTAGAAAATATGAATTAGTGTATTTTTGGTTTTTTTCATATTGAACATGTATTGATTATTGACGATTTTTAAGAAAGACTTATCAATGTGTAATATTAAAAATATATATTATCTCTTAATTATATAATTATATTTTATAACATATGGACTAAACATTGTTATTTCTTAATTGTACTTTACAACACATGGACTAAACATTGTTGATTATGCATTATGACATAAATTTGTCTTTGACAATGCTATTTGATGTTTAATTTCTATAAGATAGACTAATTAACTTATTCTAAGAGCTTATTCATATCATTTGTATCAAATGTCAACAATGGAAAACCTATGAATATGTTTATGCAATTCAAACCTATAACTAACATGTTGCTACTTATATAGGCAATGAAAATTTCAATACTCATTAATGTCAAACAAAAATCAATGTCCAAATATTCAATTTACTTAATTATTGGAATTTTTAGTTGATTCTTTGTCACCCATCACTTTGCACATTTATCTAGATTTATAAACTCTACTTATTACTTGCAAGCTCTTTGTCATTTATTCATCTTAAAATATAATTTTACAACAAATTCGATATATTTTATTTTAATGAATATTATTCTTTAATAATTTTAGCTAGACTACTTTGTTAGTCCCACCTCCCTTTCCATTAACATTTACAAATACATATTCTCCACACAATTTGAACACAATTTGAATCTAAAGCGATGAAAAGAAACATAATACTTTGCACTTGTCTTATTAATTTAATGACAAACTCTTTTTTTTTTTGTAAGCTAAGGTAGTACCTACGATTTTCTATTAAGTATTGCCGGGCAAAAGGCCAAAAAAATACAGAGCTAGACCGCAACCTGCTCGAAGAAAACCAGGTATTTAGGCCATCTAAGTGCAAAATAGTTCATCCAGAACATAAATAGTCTTAACAACAAGAGTCTTAACTGCCTATACTGAAGATGATAGAAGAACCAAAGGATGTCCAAAATCTGAGCAGAGAAAGTAAAGAACCTACATAAAACCAAGAACAACAACTAAGAACAGGAAAGAAAATCAATCCTCTTCAGAATCCACAGGAGCAGGGCCAGTAGTAGTAGCAGAAGGGAGCTCAACAAGGCACTGAGCAAGATCTTTAACCTCATGTTCTAGCCTGGAAAGACGAGTATATTGATGCAGCTGCTGCAAATTGATCTCTTGAATGTTCCTGTTAATGTCAGCAAGCATGGCCTCAATTTTAGATTCAGACTTGGGCTCTGGAATTGAGACAATGGCCTTAGCAAGAAGGCACTTAATAACCCAATAGGTGCGCACAGTGTGCTGATATAAGGAGGTGCACCCCCTGGTATGACCCGGGTCAGGAGCAACATGCTACATGTCTTTAGCAACGAAATCCGTCTGAGCAGAAGGGGGAGCTAAAAACTCAGATTCCCAATTAAAGACCTGTTGACGAACAGAGGGGGGTATGTCATGCAGAAAAGTACAAACCAAAGGCTCCAGGTGTTCTTCAAGCGGTTTACGTCCACGCTTCTGAGATGGAGCAGCAAAAGCCTGCGCACTGGAACTGCCAACTGACTTCCAACCACGACGAGCCATGGATAGAGGAATGAAAAGAGCTGTTAACACTTCTACCGAGAGCAAGAAAGGGGTTAGCTGAGAAAAACCCATTGAAAAAATAAGACTGATACTCAGCCGCAGCAGCAAAGAGAAGGCCCAAGAGCCCGCGCAAGGAAAATGATTGATAAGATGAACAACCAGTGATGCAATTAAGGTAGAGCCGAGCAACAAAACACCATAGAAGACCATGGACAATAGGCCGAGATAGAAGAAATCCCAACTGATAACCTGTAAAAAATAACGCCAACGAGAATTCGAAAAACCGCAACAGGAAACCTTTATGCTGATGGCGCGAGTAAGAGAGCCGCAACGCGAAATACCCCCACAATGAGATAGAAGGCCCCAACTATAACCCACAAAACCCCAACATAATATGAAAAGACAATAGGCTGAAGCAATAGCAGAGGCAGAACACGAACCCAGCTGTAGGAAGGCATACATACTTCGGAGAAGAAAAACCCAATACAGGAGGCGCCAATAATCAGCCAAAAAACCCCAGTCGAGCTCCCAGACACAGAGGGGGTAAGAAATAACAGAGCCAGAAAGCAAATCCCTCAGCAAGAAGGCATGCATGTAATGGATGATAAGACCCCAGTAGCAAGACAAAATGCCAGATAAAGTACGCGGCAAAAGGAAATGAGAAGCATATAACCTCTGTAGCAAAACCTCCAACCAAAACCTTCCAAATCGCCATTCCCACAATAGTTCTAAAAAGACTATGGCATAAATCCGCAGGCGCATGGTGAGAAGAAACAACAGAGATAATACATACCAAATGTAGAAACGGTCCATCACCTTGTAACCCTGGCTCATGACACCTCCGCTACAGACACCAACGCCCAGAAGAGTAAAAGACAAGAAAGAACAAATGACAGAGAAGGGGTAAACATTCCGGGATAACATAATCTCGCACCATCGACACAATACCCGAAAAAGCCCTGACAAATGAGCTGGACAAGCCAGCTGGAAGCTGTAACATAGAATGAACATTTAAGAGATAAGGTGGTGCCCATCCCATCGAAGAGCCACATAAGCCCGCTGCATGTGCCCACCACGTGGCTGGAGTACGGGTGCAGTAGACCCACTACCACTACGGCAATCCAAAGCCACGTTACGTCGATCAGGAAAATCACTCATGTAAGAGCGAGTGCACAAGGAGGCGCCTAGAGTTCGATGGATAGCACCAACCGAACGCGGAGAACCAAAATGCGAAGAAGCATCACGCAGATCCTTTGTCAAAATGGTCTGGAGAGACGGCATAACCTGCAGCGACTCCCGATGCCATAACTCATCCACAGAGCCATGAGCATGACGACTCGCCCAATTGGCAAGAAAATCAGCAGCCTGATTGCCATCGCGCTGAACATTCAGAGGTACGAGGTAGTATATATGTCGAATTTGCTGTTGTATGTCTTGGAAAATTCTTGCAGTTCGCCCGCTTTTAGCAATAGAATCCAAATGTGAGCCATGGACGAGTTTAGTGAGGATGCTCGTGACCATAGCAGAATCCCCCTCAATCTCAAGCCGATTGTAATGTTCCCGGTGAGCAATCTCTAGGCCAACCTTAACAGCAAGCAATTCAGCTTCGTTGTTTGTAGCGTACCCAAGCTCATTGGCATAGACCCGTAGAGTCATGCCAGAGCAATCCCTAAATAAACCACTTGCACCAGCTTGCCCTGGATTACCCTTAGAAGCACCATCGTAGTTCAATTTAATAAAACCCGGCTGAGGACGAACAAACATACTACGAATCAGAGAAGGTAAGGCCAGCGGTTTCCAACAGGAAAGTGCGACCATGTCTTCCGCAAGATCAAGGTGATGAAGGATACGCCACTCCGAAACTGAAACCACCCAATCCTCATGATCTCATTTTTGAGCCAAAATTGTCTCTCGGATGGCTTGCTTAATAAGGTGCCAAGTATCCTGAGTCAAGCACAAATTTATAGTAAATATAACATAAGATCTTTATAGCCTTATTCTACATGTTCATTCTGTAATTCACTTCAACACTATTTACTGATTTCATGGATATGCAAATTACAAATTAATATAATCAAATTTGAAATCCCAAAACGATATATAATATAGAAGTAATTTACATTAAAATGTTTTACATCACATGTATATCGAGACATTTTAACATGCAAATTAAAATATTTTTTATTATTAATATATTTTTAAGTATATGCCAATATTAATTCTATATATAGATATATATGAACTTGATTTTGATATAAATTATTTAACATAGATCTTCAAATACTTTATTTAAATCTCTTGTTAAAATATTTCTTAGAAATAAAACATTTAAACATATTACACATATATTTTTTTATTTTTATTTTTTATTATTATAATAAACATTATTTTTTATTTAGAACATAATTTTTAATTTTATTTTAAGAAAAGAGAAAGAGAAAGAAAAAAAGAAAAAAGAAAAAAGAACTAAACTAACTTTTGGATTCAATTATTAACCATAATAATAATAGAATAATGCATTTATACTCTGAAAACAACCCTCAATGTTACCAATTTAGATAGAAAGACGTAGTGAATCATTTTTCTTTTCCCTTTCGACTCGTCAATAATATTCTTTTGGAGGGGCTCAAAAGATTTGTTTAGCTTTATTGCCGAAAGGGTAGAATCGTATGTTTAATTTCTAGTTTCACGTCATGTCGTATACAAAACTAAGTTACGGTGTATCTGAGAAAATAAACTTATTAAAATAATATATATATATATATATATATATATATATATATATATATATATATATATATATATATTATTTAAATGAGAATTTTTTGTCAATTATTTGTAATAGATTTTATATCATCTATTAGAACTATGTTTGGAATTTCAAAACTATGTCATTCGTTAAATTTGCTGGTTTTTATATATTTATTCAAATGAATTTTTTTTTGAATTATTTGTAAAAAAATTTATATCGTCTATTAGAACCAAGGTTAGAATTTCAAAACTATGTTATTAGTTAAATTTGCTGGTTTTTACACCTTCTTTACCAGTCTGCACAATATTAAGCAAAAATCTTGACGATTTCAAAAAAAATTTAAACTGTATTTGACAGCAAATCACCCATAACATAACAAGCAATTTGCCCATAACATAACAGGGAATTTGCCCGTGAAATTCCATCCCTGATTGGAAAAATTCCATCCCTGATTGGAACTGTACAACATAAAACATACAGAAAAATTCATATATCTATTTAGGCACATCTCTGTTTGGGTTCTCCTCTGTAATGAAACTGCAGCAACTTGTCAATATCACCCTAGAATGACATGAGACAAACGTAAACGTAAACTAAAAGCATGTGTTATGAATAACCTGACGGGATATGCTCCAGGATCAACGAGCAGAGGATTTGTCCTTTGATTGATTTAATTTCATCATTATTTTACTCCGCGCTATTATTGCTATGGATCATGATTTGGCAACATCCATCTAGCTGAGAAGAAATCCGCCATTCTGGGGCAGCGGGCACTTCTGGAAAGAATATGCAATCCAGAAATGGGATTTTTAATGTATGGTTCTTCGTCAATTTTATACAGAGGACAGAGGACAGGGACAGAGCAGCAAGGGCAGAGCATAGAGGACAGGGACAGTGGGCAGCGCAGCAAGGGCAGAGCAGCTAGTTTTCAGTGGATAGCGGGCAGAGCAGCAAGGACAGAGCAGTGAGGACAGAGCAGCAAGTTTTCAGTGGTCAGACCAACAGAGATTGAAGAGTTAAGCATAAAACAAAGGGTCAGTTTTGGGCAGAGATTTTGATTTCCCTTAATATCATCATGAGAATGGAACAAGAAACTTTAGAACCCGTAGAAACAAATGATATAGGGCAAGTGAAAATTTCCTCATCAACGAAAACTGGAAAGTGGGTTTGGGTCAATGCCAAACAATATCAGGGCATTTTAAAAAGGAGACTAGCTCGTCTAAAATGGGAGCAGACAAAGAAGAAAAAGTCTCAAAGGGAGAGTATTGTTCGCAAGAAACAACATTCAAACAAGTTTTCTTCGCAAGCATGTGGCAACAAGTCCAAAGGAAAAGGAAAATTTAGTGATGAGTATGCTTTATATAGTCCCACATCCACACCTCTCACTTGGTCATCTGACCTTTATGTGAGAGAACTCTTAAATGTAAAAGAAAGGTTGGAAGTAGTAGAAGCTAAAGCGTTGGAAAGAGATTGTACAATCCATATAATAACAGCTGAAAATCAGGCTTTAGCAGAAAGCAACAAAGTTCTGAAGGAGAAAGTGTCATTACTGCAGGAAGCTCTCCGAATAGGGAAAACAGAATGGCAACGCATGAAAGCGGAGGTGCAAAACATGAAGAAATTTGCAGTGGAAAACACAGAGGTGATGAATGCGAAGCCACCCCAGGATAAGGGGAAAGAAGTTGCTCAAATAGACAACAATGAAGAAACATCAAGAGAAGGGAGGAAAGAAGATCCCACAAAACTTTCCAAAACTTGGGCTCAAGTTGTTGGCAATTCTGCTAAGAGGGAAGGAGAAACAAACATCCAGGTTAACAACATGCAAGATAGAGAAAGCAAGGAAAGATTGGATAGAGCAACAAACATAATTATTAAAGGGGTGAAAGAGTATGGTAAAAATGAATGTACTCTTGACCTTGCAAGAGACTTATTGAAAGACAAAATCCAATGGCAAGGACAAGTATGTCAAGCATGGAGAGTAGGTAAGCTCAACGGTGAGAGAGCCAGGCCCATAAAAGTCATCTTGCCCAACTTGCATGATAAAGATATCATTCTGAGAAAGAAGCAACTCTTAAGGGGTTCTCGGTTTTTTATAGAAGAAGATTTAACTGTAAGACAGCAAGAGGAAATGAGGGATGAAATGACAAAAGTTAGGGCAGCAAGAGATGAGGGAAAAAGAGCATGGATTTATAAAGGTAAAGCCGTGATTGCGCAATTTGGACCTCCTTCCAAAACAATGCAAAAAAATGATAACAAAGAAGAGGCAACAAACTCTTTAGCAAGAAATGAGGAAGAAAGGTCATTATGGGCAAGCAGGGACAAAGACTCAACTGTGAGTCTTGCATGTCAAAACAAATAGCAATCAAGTCTTACCCAGGTTTCCTTAAGATTAGTTTGTTGGAACTGCAGGGGTTACCCATGGAGACGAGGACCTGGGTTAGGGCCTATTGCGGAAGGTAGAGACATAATTTTCCTCATAGAAACACATGAGCATGAAGGGTGTAAGACACCTTTGTTTGAAGGGTATTGGAAGATAGCAGTGTGGAACAAGGCAGCAGGGAATGGCAAAGGGCACGGGGGTATCATGGTATTAGTAAGAGAAAAAGAAGGTCGTTTCATTCAGCTAGAAAAAGAAGAACCAAATAAACAATTTGTTTGGCTTAAAATATCAGAAAATGGAAATCTCATTAGAATTGCAGCATGCTATTTTGCACCGCAAGTTTCAAAAATCTACAAAAGTAGAGGGCTTGACCACAAAGATCCCTTTGCAGCCCTAAAAACGGATATTGCAATATATTCTCAGCTAGGTGAAGTCCTTATAGTGGGGGATTTCAATGCTAGAACTGCAAGTGAACAAGCTAGCATTCTTTGTTGTAAAGAAGACAGTGACCCTATTTGGCTTACAGAAGAGAGTAATCATCAGTGGAAACGAATTTCAGAGGATAAAGGCTGCAATATCTTTGGAGAACAACTGCTTATGCTATGTGGGGCTTTCGATTTAGTCATTTGTAATGGGTTGACTAAATGGGAAAATTCCGGTAATTTCACTTGCAATACTTACAATGGAGCAAGTGTAGTAGATTATGTAATTTGCTCGCATAGTTTGTGTGAGAAAATGGAGGAAGTGTTGATTGGAGATCAAATTTGGGACTTAAAATCAGATCACAAGCCAATCTATTTAAGTTTCTCTTGGACCGGAAGAAAGCAATTAGGGTCGAAAAATCAGTGTGTTCAACAAAATCCCCCAAAGGGTAGAATTCTTTTGAATCCAGAGAATTGTAATACCTTCAAAATAATGCTAGAGAGGCTCTTCAAGAAGGAGGAAATCCCATCTCATGGCCTTCATAGTCACAGATTAACACATTTAATTCAAAGCGCACTTGCTGAGTGCAAAAGAGCAAAAATTAAGAAGTCCGAAAAAAATTGCTTTCCGGTTAATGCTTGGTTTGATGAGGAATGCAAAAAGGCAAGGAGAAGGTGGAAGGAATCAGACACGGATAACATAAAGCTGAAAGCTTACAAGCAGTTAGTAAAAAAGAAAAAAGCCGATTTTATGGTTTCAAGGAGAGAAGAACTAATCTTCCTCGGGAAAAATAACCCCAAATTATTTTGGAAGGAGCTCCAATCGAAAAAGGTGCAAACTGAAAACAATATTACAGCTTCTAAATGGTTTGACTATGCAAGACAACTTTATGAGCAGGATCCCAAGGTTGACCCTCCTCCCTTGGTCAACACAGACACAAAACTCTTCACGGTGCAAGAGGTAGAGATGGGTATCAAGAAGTTGGGCGCTGGAAAAGAAAAAGACTTAGATGAACTCCAAGCAGAGTATCTAAAGTGGGGCTTAAAATTTCTTTCACCTCACATCACAAAAATTTTCAACAACATCTTACAGCAGGGGTTCCCCACAGATTGGACAACTAGTATGGCAATACCCCTTTTCAAGAGTGGTGACGTCAATAATCCTTCCAATTATAGAACCATAATGATAAACCCCTTGTTTGCAAAGTTATTTGGAAGCATGTTGGAAAAGAAAATTAGCAAGTGGGCAGAAGAAAGAAATAAACGTGCTAAAGGGCAAGCAGGTTTTAGACCTAAACATTCCACGGTTGATCATTGTATAACTTTAAGGCACATCATTGAAAAAGGTTGGGAAAATAAGGAAGAAGCTTTTTGTTTCTTTGTTGATTTCAGAAAAGCCTTTGACACGGTTCCTAGGGATAAGCTTTGGGGTAGAATGGAGGAACTCGGGGTTCCCAAGCATTTGAGAGCCGCTGTGCATAGGTTGTATGAAGAGGTGAAAGTCAAAATCAGAACTTCAGCTGGCATTTCTGAAAGTTTTAGAAGCGATATCGGGGTCAAGCAAGGTTGTCCATTGTCTCCTACCCTTTTTGGGTTATATATTGACAAGCTTGAAGAGTGGCTAAATTCGCAAGGGGGTGACGGTATCCATTTGGGCAAGTTCGTTATCAGGCTTCTTTTGTAAGCAGATGACCTTATATTGATTGCTAATTCGGCTCTTGGTTTGCAAGAGCATTTACATTCCCTTGAGCATTTTTGTAAAAGGGTTGGGATGCAAGTCAATATTAGAAAAACGAAAGTAGTGGTTTTCTCTAACAAAAGAAAGCAAAACCAACATAAGTTCTATTTTGGAGGTAGCATTTTGGAAGAAGTTGCAGATTACAAATACCTCGGAATTGACTTCAACAAAAATTTAAGTTGGGATGGTTGTAGAAAGAAAAGAACTTTAGAGGGTTGGAAAGAATTTTATGCTCTTCAAAACAGGTGTAGAGAGGCAGAGCTGTGGGACTGGAAAACCACCCTAACTCTTTTTGGGCTTATAGTGATTCCGGTGATTCTTTACGGTTGTGAACTATGGGCCAGCAACACAACCAAGATGCAGTGGAAAAAAATTGAGAAAATTCAGAAACGTTTGATTACAAACAAATTCAAAATTGAAAGTGCAGTTCCTTATGCTATCCTGTTAAGTGAAATAGGGGCTGCTCCTATTGAAGCAATTGCTATGGTGCGAGTCATAAGGTATCTGAAAAAAATTGAGCAAATGGAAGAGGATAGATGGCCGAAGGTTGTGTTTAGTGACAGATTGTGTAAAAGACAGAAGACTTGGATGTGGCAAAATAACAAATGGTTTAGTAAATGGGGTATTTGCTTGAGCATGTGTCCTACAAACAGTAAAGAGATAAAAACTTTTGTTATGGATAAATTCCATAAACATACTTGGAAGAAAGAGCTAGAGAGAAAGAAGAAGTACTACATAGAAGAGTTTAACCCCACACATAACCAACAACAAAAGGCATACATAGGGGCTGATATTTCTTGGAGATCTAAAATTCTTATTGCTCAATTAAGGACTAATTCTCATCAACTCCGTTGTGAAACAGGGCGTTGGAAAAGGCCAAAAGAAATGTGGGAAGAAAGAGTATGTATTTTTTGCTCCTCCGGAAAAGTGGAAACAGAAAAACATTTCATTCTAGAATGTGAGGCCTTCAAGGACACCAGAGAAAACTATGCAGGTATTCTGGCAGCTAATTCTTGGGATAATCTATTCAGCGAAGAGTTTGTCGATAGGATGGGAGTGCTCATTGTAAAACTTCACAGGAAAAGGGCCGAATACAAGAGTCAGATAGAGAAGCAATCTGTCCCATAGGCTATTTTTAGCCTCCTGGACATTAAAAATTCTTTCTTTCTTTCTTTCTTTCTTTCTTTCTATATGACGTGGCCTCTTGTTGCCTTAATACACGTACCTTTTCGAAATAATTACGCCGAAAGATAGTCGCTAAGCATCTGGTATCTTAAGAGGTTTCACGTGTAAAATTTAACCATCATTATCGTGTTTAAAATATTAAGCGTCTAAGCTGTGTTGTGCGGATTCAGAGGTGGCAGTGTAATAAGAGTTGTTCTGTCATTGCTATTGCTGCCACTTCATTTCTTTAAGCTTTCAAAGGTATTATGTTGCAGTTATTTACCAAATTTTATATATATAATTTTATTTTTTATTTTTAATAATTTTTTCAATAAAAATTTGAGTTTTATACTATGTAGTAATAAGGTAATGTAGAAAACAAATTACAAGTTCAACACTGTTTTTTATTTTTTTATTTTGAAATTATGAAAAGATATGAATTATATATCCTTTATATGAATTGTAACATATATCGTTAAACAGGCTCACAGATAATATATATAGGTTTAATTTAGTATAACATTCATAACAAAATTATGGTTAAAAGGCAATTTGTGAATCGTATGGTTAAATCATTAGATAAAGGAAAGCAATAGATTTTAAAAAATAAAGCTGAGATTAGCAAGCGAGGAAGGAAGACAAAAAAAAGAGATAATAGAGAATATCTCGCAAGCTTATTATGTTGGTAATCCTCCACAAATCAGAAATTTCATTCAGGGACAGGAGAGAGAAAGTCATAGTAATGAGGAAGATATTGAGGCAGAGGAGGAAATTATGGATTTTGTTAATGATCCAGGAAATACTAGAGGCCGCCTCTCGCTATTTAACCAAACTGTTCATACATACTAGATAATAAAATGTGTCCTAGCCAAAGCAATGCAAAGTCTTCATCCAGGACAAGGGAGTCCAACTGTTCTTGAATTACTTTAGGATATCAACATTCAACTCCAAGACATCAAGGTGTCATAGTATCAAGCAACAACGCGAATTGGTCGAATTGAAAGGCAGATTCAACTGCTGCAGCAAGTGGACATGCCTGGTTCCACTGCAAAGGATCCAACACCGATATACTCTTCCGATGGTTAGCAGACCAGATTAAGTTTTAATGAATTTTGTGGATAGTGTTTTTGTTTTCAGTTGTTACTTAACTAATGTTTTAAACAGTAAAATGGCCATTGTGGCTAGTAGAAGAAAGAAACAATATCAATTTTGGATGGCTTTTAATGCTTTAAGGTGGCCAAAAGACCTGGTTTCCTTTGGGTAGGTTGAGGCCACTAACTTTGTCTATGATGCAACCTCCCTTTTTATGATAAATAGAAAATAGTAAGGATCTACCAAATTTACAAAAAAAAAAACATACATCGTTAAACCCATAATTTTTTTTTCAAAATAGTTACTATTCCTACATCTTTGCATAAATATCATTTAACCTATTAACTTTGCTGCACATTTAACTTTAGATTATATATATATATAATCAAACCCCTTACCATTATATATCAATGTTATATTAACAAGACTATGTCATATATATATAACAATGTTTTACTTTTCGAAATCTATGTCATATATATATATATATGTTATACTTTAGAAATCACATTATATTAGCAAGACTATATAGGAAGTATAAAAACCCTAGTCTAAGGCTATGATTACCATTATGTGTATTCCGTCATACGAGGTGCCAACTGTCAACTCTACTGTTGCTTTAATATCTCCACTGTACTCGCATTCAATGCGATCTCAATTATGTTTTAATAATTAGATTTTCAGTCCAGCATGGTACACACTAATATGAATATTGTCTTTAATTAAGTTATCGATTAATCCACCTTTGTGTTTTTCATTAACTCATGGTGACATCTGGAAATATCTCTACCATAGATCTAAACCCCTCATAATCCAACGGTGGTAGAAATTTAGGGTTTCGGGGGTAATGACCTTACCAGCCTAACTGTTTCTGGAGTCTTTCAGCATTTCGCTCCGCAAGAGGAGCTCTGCCTCTGCGACAAATCTTTCCTTCGACTTCCCTATCCCATTACAGATTTTCATAGGAGGAGACCGGTGCTCTGCTACGAATTCCTTACAGGTAAAGGTCTTACAGTTACAGTCTGGTTTCATTGGATTAATAATCACGGATTTTAAGTTTTTCTACCATAAATATAATGCTCAACTTAAGATTCTCTGTTATTACTAGAAATTTTGTTCCTAGATTTCTGCCTTTGTTTTTAACTTCAGCGTAACCTTGTCTATGGCCTCTTCGCGTTTACTGGACTTCCATATTTCAACAGGAACCCTTCTTCAAGCACGACTACTACAATGATGAAACGGTAGGATTTCTGTCGGTTTGCAACGATTCACTGAGTTTTTCTTTGCTTGGCACATTTCTCACATTTTCCATTGTTCTAATCAAAAGAGTATTAACGCCACTCTTGCAGGTTGGCGTGTCTGGTTCTCGGCAATCACTAATAAGGTAAGTCGGTGAAGATTTCCAATTTTTAAATGTTTTTCCTTCTTTTTAGTGCATTGGGGTTGAGAATGGAATTTAACTTCCCTTTCTGTGCATACAGGTCAGCTCGTAGGGTTAATGAAAATCGGCCATACTTTTGAGGATACTCGGTTGTAAATTCTGCTAACTTCACTTCATTAGCTCTGTCAAGTACCATCTCCGCAGTACGTAACTTGGTCTCCAAGTTACTCCGTTTGCCGAAGGTTTGTGACTTTGCTACAGAGTTTACTCTTTCTTATTTTTATATTCAAATGTTAAGGCTACGCTATTGACCTATACCCTTAAATGGGTTTCCTCGACCAATTATATGTGACAGTATTTTAAGTCTTTGAGTTACGACAGTTTACATCCTATCTTAACTGGTTTAATTCTAAGTATTCAATTTTCTAAATTTTGTTATATCGTTTTATGGTTTGTTGAGATTCAACAAGATGATGAGCTTAGTGAAAAGAGTTGCCTTCACTAAGTGGGCCCACAGGCTATTTTTGGTGCAAGTCTATTCTTAGACATGATGATTATATTTCAGAAGTTGCAGGATGCTATTTGTGGATGGTTAGTCAAGTTGGAAAAATAGATGAAATTATATTTTTAGAATATTGGGCGAAGTCTATTTATAAATCGTCGATCTAAAAATAAATGCATGTCGATTATTATTAGCTCTTAATAATAATCTGACAATAAACAACAACTTATTCTCTTGGAGCACTTTATTTCAGTATACAGATTTGGCAAATCAGTGGGCTAAAGGAATTACACAATTCCTAGGGTTGACTGGTGGTTCATGCATGGAGGACTCAGTTAGAGCTGAAGTGGAAAAATTATGACAGAGTTGGAAGAGTAGTTCATGGAGTTGTACTTAGTTTAACTCAGTTAAAGTGAGTTAGACTCAGTTGAGCTAGTTGTATCTAGTCTAACTGAATGATACACTAGTGAGAGTGGAGTGAATTAATTAGTTAATTAATTCAAAAATAATAACTCATTAATCAACTGAACACATACAATAGTTAACTACAATACATGTCAGTTCCAGTGGAGACCTAGTGGAGAGATAGGTGAAAGGGCAAGATGGACTATCTGTTGTGACTATAGTGATGCATTGATTGCATCACACACACATTGGAGTTGCCAATGAGGATTACGTAGTCAAGGCAAGGGTAATTCGAATTCATTCAGAGCTGTTCTTCAGCAGGGATTGCGCAGTGGAGGCAGGCTATTAGGAGGGCATAAATCAGTGCATGGATTTGCAAATTTCTTCTTGTTAGTGTGTGACAATTGTATTGTACTGAGAGCTTGATGTACTAAGATTTGTATAAGGATTGTTACATGATCTCCATGATACATAATATATGATAGTTTGGGTTTTTAGCTTCAGGCTTTCACGTTAAACAACTGTGTTATGTGCGATTGTTTTTTATTTGTGCTTCACATGTGTTTGCAATTAATTTTCCACAAAAGATTAACAGTGGAATTATTTTGTATTTTGCAAGAAGTTAAATATTGTGAGATCAGGGGAATATAGGACATATGCATGCTTAATGTATATAATTTCTACATGGTATTGAAGCAGTGTTAATTCTTGAAGATTGCAATTGTTAAGAATTGATGAGTTTGTGCTAGTAGACAATTCGAATTTGCTGCAGAAAATTCTTGGTGCGACAGTTGAGTATACATTGAAATGGATTTCAATGGGTTGTGATTGGAGTATGCCCTTGATGGTAGCTCAAATTACATAGCCTAGAAGGACAGGATGGAAGCAGTGCTGGAGGATAATGGAATAAAGGAGTTCATCGATAACGATGTTCCTAAGTCGGATTCTAGTGATGCTACAGGACTTGATGCATGGCAAAAGAAGGTAGCAAAGACAAGAAGAATTTTGTTGGAAGGTGTGAAGGACCATATTGTGTCCAGCCTTCATGGGAAAGCCACTCCATTGCAATGTGGAAGGCTTTGATAGATTTGTTCCAAAGCAGAAGCGGCTAGAGGAAGTTGGTGCTTAAAGACAAGCTCAAAAAAATAAAAATGGAGAAGGGCGACAGTATTCTAAAATATCTCATGAAGTTTTTCCATTGTAAAGATGAACTAGGAAGTGTGGGGGTTATTGTTGATGATGAAGACTTGGTGAGCTTGGCTCTCCTTAGGCTTCTGAAGAGTTGGCATAGCTACGAATAATCTGTCAATGGACGGGAGAAACTACTGGGATGGGAGCGACTTTGGTCGGATCTTGTGTAGGAGGTGATAAGGCAGAGTACCAGGGATGGTTCTTCATCGAAGAATGAAGATGAATAAAATTGTGCTTTGGCTGCCAAAGCAAGGAAAGGGAAGGGGAAGAAATTTCCTTCAAAATCCGAAGCTAAAGGTAAGAAGCGGGATTTGTCCAAGGTGAAGTGTTTTCGCTGTCACAAACAAGGGCATTTCGCCACTAACTGCCCATAGAAGAACAAGAAAAAGAAGGTTGTTGGAGCTGCAGCTGGAGAGGCCTTAGCCTCGCAATTTGAACTTGATTTCTCTTTGATTTCATGCTTGGTTTCAAGCACAATGGGATTGGTGTGGTATCTTGATAGTGGTGCGTCTTTCCATATGACGGGAGACAAGGAGTTGTTTAGTGACTTGGAGGAGAAGGACCTCCAGATGCATATAGAGATGGGTGACGATGGATTGATGCAGGTGCGGCCTGGAGTGGGACCATTACCTTTGAGAGGGAGTCCGGTAATCCATTCTTGTTGAAGGATGTTATGCATGTTCCAGGTTTGAAGAAGAACTTGGTCTCGGTCGCAATGTTGGAAGACAAAGGTTATGATGTTGTTTTCAGTGAGGGGAAAGCCTTCCTTCGACATAAAACAACAGGTCAAACCAAGAAGATAGGGTTTCGAGTTAAGAATCTCTACAAGCTGGAGGTGGATGGTTGCGCTACAATGATGGGAAAAGCAGAAGAAGTGGTGAGCCGGGATGAGGGCGAATTATGGCACAGGAGATTGGGCCATCTTCACCATGGCGCTTTGAAGATTTTGCAGCAGATTTCTACTGGACTTCCCAAGGGTACTCTTGTGCAGTCAGATCAGTGCAAGGGATGTACTATGGGTAAGTTTGTGAAGACCACCTTTCATGAGAAAGAAAACCGTGCTTCGATGATCCTGGAGAGAATTCACACAGACGTGTGTGGACCTTTCTCGATTGCTTCAACAGAAAAACACAGGTATTATGTTATTTTTGTTGATGAATATTCTCATAGATGTTGGATATTCTTCATGCAGAAGAAGAGCGAAACATTCTCAAATTTCTGTGAGTTTAAAGCATTGGTGGATAAGGAGTCGGGGAAGCAAGTGAAAGCTCTACGGAGCGATAATGGTGGTGAATATATCTCGGGAAAATTCAAGGAATTCTATAGCAAAGAAGGAATTCGAAGATAACTCATAGCGCCTCATAACCCACAGCAGAATGGGGCCGCAGAGAGGAATAACAGAACGATCATGGATGTTGCACGAGCTATGCTGCATGACCAGGGCCTACCGATGCACCTGTGGGCGGAAGCATGCAACATTGCGGTTTATGTGCAAAACTGTTGTCCTCATAGAGTACTTGGCATGAGTACACTTGAAGAAGCTTTTACTGGTAAGAAGCCTGATATTTCTCATTTGAAGATTTTTGGCTCATCTGTTTACATTCATGTGACAAAATACGCCAGGAAGAAGCTGGACCCGACTGCAGAAGTTGGGATATTTGTGGGGTACACAGAAACACCCCATAATTATCGTGTGTATTTTCCAAATAGTCAAATGACTGTAGTGCGACGAGATATAAAATTCAATGAGGTGAAAGCCATGAAGTTGTCGCTTGAGAGGGAGCTACACTTGCATGCAGAGGAGGAACTTCTTGTTCCCAAAGATGAGCCTCTATATGTGGATCAGCCACAAGAGGAGATTCAT
The DNA here is from genome assembly GCA_034641835.2 of Pinus albicaulis. Taxonomy (NCBI): domain Eukaryota; kingdom Viridiplantae; phylum Streptophyta; class Pinopsida; order Pinales; family Pinaceae; genus Pinus; species Pinus albicaulis. The sequence goes on from CM076578.1 coordinate 1,557,536,932, forward strand.
GGAGTGGAGGAGTCCACTCATGTAGAACCAAACATCAGACAAGGTAGAAAGCGTACCACAAAAGTTGAGAGACTGAAGGTTGATGTGGCACAGAATTTAGGAGTCCCTACATCACAGCATAGACATAGATAGTCACCTGACCGTTATACTGGATACATGGCTCTTATGATTAAGTGTATCATGATAGAGCCATATTATTTCGAAGAATAAGTGCAGGAGCCCACATGGGTAGATACCATGGTGGAGGAGTATGACTCCATTGTCAGAAACAGTGCTTGGGAGATTGTTCCAAGCCCGGTTGGTAAATTAGTTGTAGGATCAAGATGGATCTACAAGGTAAAGCAAGTTGTTGATGGGAGTGTCGAGAAGTATAAGGCAAGATTTGTTTCCCTGGGCTTCTCACAGATCGAGGGGATTGACTATGAAGAAACATTTGCACCTGTCGCACGGTATTCTTCTATACGAACCATCCTTGCTCTCTCAACGCAGATGGGTTGGCACATTTATCAGATGGATGTGAAGACTGTGTTCCTTAATGGGATCATTGAGGAAGATTTGTACATTGAGCAGCCTGAAGGATTTGAGATCTTCAGCAGCGAGTCGCATGTGTGCAGGCTCAAAAGAGCATTGTATGGGTTGAAGTAAGCACCTCGTGCTTGCTACACACGGATCGAAAACTATTTCACCGGACTTGGCTTCACCAAGATTGAGGCGGATGTAAACCTGTACCAAATTGTGGTGGAGGGTAAGCTTTTAATAATTGTTATTTATGTTGATGATTTAATACTAACATGTGATGAGCAGTTGATACACTCATGCAAGGCAGATCTTACAAAGGAGTTATAGATGAAGGATTTGGGCCTCCTTCATTATTTCCTTGGATTGGAAATATGGCAGCGGGAAGGTGAACTGTTTGTGTCTCAAGGCAAGTATGTCCGGGAGATACTGGAGAAGTTTCACATGCAAGGCTGTAAGCCTATTGATACTCCTCTTCTAGGAACTTTGAGGAAAAAAGATGCTACATCGACAGAGTTAGTGGATGCCACTGTTTATCGACAGTTGGTGGGTTCACTCATGTATTTAGTTAATACAAGACTGGACATATGCTATGCGGTGAACCAGATTTCACAAGCGATGGTTAAGCCTACCAAGCTCTTTTGAAAGGAAGGAAAGCATGTCCTGAGGTATTTCAGGGCACATATGAGTATGGCTTATGGTACAGATAGACAGATGAGGTGAATTTGCATGGCTTCACTAATGCAGATTGGGCAGGTAGCCCAACGGATAGAAAGAGCACATCAGGAGGGATTTTCAGTATCGGATCTACAACAGTTTCTTGGTACAACAGGAAACAAAGATTTGTGGCACTCAGTTCAGCAGGAGGAGAATACATGGCAGCAAGTCAAGCTGCATGTGAGGCTATATGGATGATGAAGATCCTAGTCGATTTGTTCAGTTTTCATTTAGATCCTACAATGATACATTGTGATAATCAGAGTTGCATTAAACTCTTGATTAATCTTGTGTTTCATGATAGATCTAAACATATTGATATCCGGTATCATCATATTAGAGATTGTGTGCAGCGAAATTTCATGTTGCTTCAGGACATTCCTACGGAAGATCAGGATCCAGATATTCTGACGAAGGCACTCACCAGGAGCAAATTCGAATACCATAGAGGAAAGATCGGGGTGAAGGATAATCCCTATCTTGTTGAGAGGGAGTATTGAGATTCAACAAGATGATGAGCTTAGTGAAAAGAGTCGCCTTCACTAAGTGGGCCCGCAGGCTATTTTTGGTGCAAGTCTATTTTAGACTATGTTTATTTTTAGACATGATGATCATATTTCAGAAGTTGGAGGATGCTATTTGTGGATGGTTGGTCAAGTTGGAAAAATAGATGAAATTCTATTTTTATAATATTGGGCGAAGTCTATTTATAGATCTTCGATCTAAAAATAGATGCATGTTGATTATTATTAGCTCTTAATAATAATCCGACAATAAACAACAAATTATTCTCTTGGAGCACTTTATTTTAGTATACAGATTTGGCAAATCAGTGGGATGAAGGAATTACGCAATTTCTAGGGTTGGCTGGTGGTTCATGCATGGAGGACTCAGTTAGAACTGAAGTGGCAAAGTTATGACAGAGTTGGAAGAGGTTCATGGAGTTGTATTCAGTTTAACCCAGTTAAAGTGAGTTAGACTTAGTTGAGCTAGTTGTATCTAGTCTAACTGAATGACACACTAGTGAGAGTGGCGTGAATTAATTAGTTAATTAATTCACAAATAATAACTCATTAATCAAGTGAACAAATACAACAGTTAACTATAGTGCATGTCAGTTCCAGTGGAGACCCAGTGGAAAGATAGGTGAAAGGACATGATGGACTATCCGTTGTGACTATATTGATGCATTGATTGCATCACACACACATTGGAGTTGCCAATGAGGATTGCGCAGCCAAGGCAAAGGTAATTCAAATTCATTCAGAGCTATTCTTCAACAGGGATTGCGCAGTGGAGGCAGGCTATCAGGAGGGCAAAAATCAGTGCATGGATTTGCAAATTTATTCTTGTTAGTGTGTGACGATTGTGTTGTACTGAGAGATTGATGTACTAAGCTTTTTATGAGGATTGTTACATGATCTCCTTGATACATAATATATGATAGTTGGGGTTTTTAGCTTTAGGCTTTCACATTAAACAATTGTGTTATGTGCGATTGTTTTTTTATTTATGCTTCACATGTGTTTGCAATTAATTTTCCGCAAAATATTAACAGTGGAATGATTCTGTATTTTGCAAGAAGTTAAATATTGTGAGATCAGGGGAATCTAGGACATGTGCATGCTTAATGTATATAATTTCTACATGGTTTGTTATGGGATTTCTTTACTCGTTAAAGAGTCGCTTATTGATTTTTCGTTGCTTGAGACATACTTGTCGCAACTAAAGCTGACTGTCCTGCATAGTATTTTTCTCGAAGTTCAAGATTGTTTTATGAAGTAGTTCTTTTCGACTTCGATTTACGTTTTTCATGCTTATTGTTGTGATTCTATGGTTAGGTACTATTTGTATCAATTTCAATTTAAAAGAAGAGTTATACCAAGACAATAAATCTATGTTATTTTCAATATATATATATATATATATATATATATATATATATATATATATATATATATATATATATATATATATATATATATATATATATATATATATATATTAACACCAGTAACATAGGTCCTGTTGTTTCTTTCCCTAATTGTACAATGCTTATGTTTATTTCAGCAATATTCTACTATTCGGTCATAATAGCAAAAGCACCTCTGTACTCTTTCGTTTTCCTTTCCATAATGAGATCTACAATGTTTTTTCATGGTTCTTTCGTTTAGTGTATTAAGTCTGCTCTTTTTGTATTAATAATCTGTCCACAGAGTAAACTACTAAACATATTGGAGGATAGCTCCACTATCACACAGTTCTGTTTATCTAAGTTGATTGTTAGCATAACTGTACTTCTTGATTATGTACTTAGAATAAATTCGTTATACTCTGGTTATGTACAGAACATATTTACTTTTAAGTTTAAAGGCTCTGTTTCTACTTTTATTCTTCTATGGCCCTAACAGGAAAATGGCCGGACCATTCTGTCCGTGTAATATACTAATTGCAGGAAACGATCAACTCCAAACCTTCTTTCCGAGGGTTTAGAGTTAACGGTTTCTTGTCTACCCTTTACAGAAATAAAGTTAGGACTCATTACCAGCTATATTTGGTCATCGAAAACATACACAGAAACTAAGATTTCACAATTTAAATATTGTAACCTTTCCTTAGTTTCCACACTTAAATCTATTCATTCCATTCATAAACCATTAATATCCATGGCAGAAAAAACTTATATGTTTTCTCATTTACAAACTGATGTTGTTCCTCCCTCCCTTGAGAGAGGCAATAACGTCCTCGTCTCTCTCCCATGCTCCAAGCCTAAGCTTTACGAGTTGACATAATTTACTGGATAGACTTCGGGACAATCCGGTCCAGCCTTCCATTCCAGTCAAATTTCAGAAATCAGAGTATTCCACTGGTTAACACCAACCCAGGAATTCTTCTCTGCAAATTTCTTCTCCAGTTATCGAACAGAACCCCCAAACCTCACTGGGATTAAACCTTTACCCTCAGAGGTTGGGTAACTATTTGAACTGATTCTGTCCAAATAACTCTCAGTTCTTGAATTACTTTTTACCATCAGTCTCATTATTCTTTTTATGGAATTCACTTCCATACTTTAATTATATTAAATCAAAATTAATTTATGTTCATAATGTACTATTTTCAATATAAATATTAATAAATGTCTTAATGTCTTAACAACATGCTTAACCATCAGTTAAAATTAAACCAGTTGTTACAACTTCCCTCTGGAAGTGAACACCGTCCTCGGTGTTCTCATTCTTCTCTAGCAAATAGTTCTGGGTACGCTTCCCGAAAAAAGGCTTCATCTTCCCAGGTAGCTTCATTCGGGCCAAAGTGCTTCCATTGCACCTTAACATGGGTGATGGCTCATTTTCGGAGCATGATTTCTCTCTAATCGATTATAAACTAAGGCTTGACCAGAAACTCGTCGTCCGGTTCGACCTGCAATCAATAAAATTGAATTAATTTCTCATAAATGTTAGCATTTCTATTCAAGTCTTATATCCATATCCTATCTGAATATTCTACCAGTGGAATATATGCTTTGGATCGTGTATGTATCATTTTAATAACAGGCCAATCGGTAAGCCACAGGTCCTACCCTTTCCAATATTTGAAAAGGCTCGCAAAACCTGGGAGCCAACTTGGCACAAGAGGCCGACCTTACGTACACATGGTCTCCCACCTCAAACTCACGATAAGTCCTTTTCTTATCTGCATACACTTTTTTCCTATCCTGGGCTGCCTTCAAATTCTGGCGGATCTTCTCTACTTCTGTCTCCATTTCAGCTAGCATTTCTGGTCCAAGCATCAACTTGGTTTTTGGGCTACTCCAATTAATAGGAGTTCTGAATTTTCGTCCGTATAAGGCGTCGAAAAGACTCATCTTAAGGGATTCCTGATATTTTTTATTGTATGAAAACTCCACTAGGTGCAAATATTCTTCCCACCTAGTTGGTTGTTGCATTACATACATACGTAACATATCCTCCAGGATCTGATTTACTCGCTCTAATTGTCCGTCCATCTGTGGATGGTAAGCGATGATGAAATTAATTTGAGTTTCCAATCCCGTAAATAAATTTTTCCAGAATGATGAAGTAAACTTCACATCCCTATCAGATATGACAATCTTTGGGATACCATGCAGTCTAAAGATCTCTCGCATGAATATATCTGCTACTTGCACCATCTTATAATTGGACTGCACTGGTATAAAATGTGTTTCTTTTCTTAATCGATCCACCACTACCATTATAGAATCATTATGCTTCTTTGACCTTGGTAAACCAGTGATGAAGTCTAAATATATCACCTCCCACTTCCACTCAAGTACCGGTATGGGCTGCATCAACCCGGCTGGGTGCCGGTGTTCCACTTTCATTTGCTGGCACTCTAAACACTTGTTTAGATATTCTGCAATATCTCTTCTCATACCTGGCCAGAAGTAATTTTTCCTAAACGTTGCTAGAATATTCTGATACCCAGGATGTCCAGAGTAGTTACTTTGATGATGCTCATTTAGAATTAGTTCCTTCAACTCCATTCTGTTTGGAACATAAATCCACTTCTTGAAAGTTAGCAACCCATCTTTATTAATTTCCTAATCAACAGATTTTCCTTGTTTTCTGAACTCCTATGCTTGTTGCCACATGAACTGGTATTCTAGATCCTTCTCAGCTTCTATTTTTATTTGCTCCAAAAATCTGCACTCAACCTGATTATAGTACAACTCATAAACACTATGCAATTTTCTACTTAACACATCAACTAATCTATTATTCTTACTCTTCACATGTTGCATATCAATTTCAAACTCGCTTAGGAAGGCATTCCACCTTGCCTGGTGAGAATTAAGGTCAGCTTGGTTAAAATAACTAGTTAAGTTGCTATGATTAGTTTTGAGTACAAATCTCTTTCCAAGTAAGTAGTGCCTCCATACTCGGAGTGAATGCACTACTGCTGTCAGATCCAAATCATAAGTTGAGTACCGTTGCTGACGCTCTTTTAATTTTCATGTTTAATAGGCAATAACCTTACCTTCTTGTGATAAAATCACCCCAACTCCTTCTTTACATGCATCTGTGCAAACTTCAAACTCTTTATTGGGATATGCTACCCTTAATACTGGAGCTGTAGTCAATAACAGTTTCAAATTTTCAAAACTGTCTTGACATTCCTTCATCTATTTAAATATTTTTTCCTTCCTTTGTAAAGAAGTAATTGGAAAAGAAATTTTTGAAAAACCTTCAATAAATCGTCGATAATAACCAGCCAAACCCATAAAGGATCGGATGTCTACCACATTTTGGGGTATTTTCCATTCCATAATCGTTCTGATTTTCTCCGGGTCAACTGCAATACTTTCAGTAGAAATACCATGACCAAGGTACTCTATTTCTTTCTTGAAGAAATCACACTTGTTGAACCTAGCATACAACTGATGATTTCGTAACATTTCCAGTACCATCCGCAGGTGCTCTTTATGCTCTTCTACATTCTTGGAATAAATTACAATGTCATCAATAAATATTAACACAAAATGATCCAGATAGGGGTGAAATATACCATGCATCAGCCTCATAAAGGTTTCTAGTGCATTAGTCAACCCAAATGGTAGTACCAAAAACTCATAGTGTCCGTACCTTGTACGAAAAGTAGTTTTATGTATGTCTTCGTCTTTTATCCGGATATGATGGTATCTCGACCTTAGATCTATCTTTGAAAATATTGTAGCTCCCTTCACTTGATCAAACAGATCATCAATTCGCGGTAGAGGGTATCTATTTTTAACAGTCAATTTATTGAGATGGCGGTAATCCATGCACATTTTCATGGTTCCGTCTTTCTTCTTCACAAATAGCACAGGTGCTCCCCAAGGGGATACACTTGGTCGGATGTATCCTTTATCCAATAATTCTTGTAACTGCATCTTCAGTTCGGTTAATTCTGGTACACTCATTCGGTATGGTGTCCTTGAAATAGGTGATGCTCCAGGTATCAACTCTATGGTAAAATCAATGTCCCTTCTAGGTGGTAAACCTGATATTTCCTCTGGAAATACGTCCATAAACTCTTGCACTATCGGAATATTTTCCATCATTGAAGACTTTTATTTGTAATTAGTAAATCCCACTTGTATGGCATATAACTGGCATCCCTTCTTCATGCACTTTCCAATTTGAGATGTTGTGATAGGACACAGCTACAGAGGTTTCTTTATACCTTGTATTTCCTTACGGGTTCCATCTTGCATTCTGTAATATATGACTTTTTCCTTACAGTCTACTAATGTCCAGTGCTTCTCTAACCAGTCCATACCAAGTAGTACATCATAGGATCCCAGAGGTAATATATTCAAGTCTACAGTTAGCTATTGTTCACTAATTTCAAATGCACAGTTTGGAATCTTAGCACAAATTTTTCTCTTTTCTCCTGTGGCTAACTGTACCAGCCATGGATTTCTAAATTTTTGACTCTGCAATTTACAAATATCTACTACTTTGGGACTTACGCAGCTTAAAATTGCACCTGGGTCTACCAAAATAGAAACAGGTTGAGAGATTAGCTTATCTTCCAGTTCTATCATTGTTGGTTGATAATCTACATGTCGATCTTCCAAGGCTGCATTAATTCTGGGTATATTTCTGACTACATCTCCTACTGTTGAGGCTTTTTTAAAGTTGGTCACTGCCTCGCTCCTTCCTTTTTGTGGACAATTTCTGTAGTAGTGTGCCTCGCCACACCCCCAACACTGTAGGGGTGGTTTCTGATTTTGTGCTCATTCTGGTTTGCTGGAAGCTTCTATGGGTTTATCTTATGCGGGCCATCTTATTATTTGATGATTCCTTCCAAATTTTTTGGTAAGTGAAATTATGGAAACACTCTTGAAGTTACTGGTTCTGTTTTTCTTGAAACTAGAGCTACCCTTATGTTCTTTCTTAGTCTGCCAGCTTTTACCCTGCTCTCCTTTTGCTTTAGCTTGCTAGTAACACATCCTTGCCTTCCGGATTGCCTCGTCCATGGTTTTAGGATTCACAAACTCAATACGCTCCTTCATATGAGTTGGAAAACTACTCAGGAACCATTGTAATTTTTCCGTTTCATCCCTTAAATACGAAACATAATGAAGTAAGGAAGTGAACTTGGTGATGTACTCATCCATCATCATTTGTCATAGTTTTAAGTCATGGAACTCTCTAGAATTTTCTTCATAGAAGCAATCAGTTAAGTATATATCCTTAAAATACTGTTGGAACGAATCCCAAGTCACGTCCTGATCATCTATACTGCGGACATTTTCACTTCCTCCCACCATAGTGTGGCCTTCTCCCTCAACTAATAAATGGCCAATCAAGCTTTAAGATTGCTGCTATATTTGTAAACTTGAAAATACTTGTTCATGTTTATCAGGCATGCCTCAGCCACCTCTTCCTCTACCCCATCAAACATAGGTGGTTTTATTTTTTGAAATTCACCTTGTAGTTCCACTTTTTGTCTTTTAACTTCTTTATGATCTTTCACATTATCTGACTCAGCCTCATTGTAGTTTTTGTTTCTATTACTCCGCTAAGACTAACTTCTTTCCATTCTATCAGTGACATGGTATCTTGCTTGTTGCTCATTTCCTTCTTGCAAATCCCTATCAGCGCTGGCCTGTTCCATCCTTTGATTCTGTTTGTCTAAGAGGCTTTTTAATATCCTCTCCTGTTCTTACATCAAATGTGCATTATCACTTCACACCCTCTCCATTTCCTCTTGTAACTTCTGTATTGTATTTAGCAGAATGTTGGTTTGGTGCTGCTCCTCCTCCAACAGTCTAATTTTTTGCTGGTGCTGATCTAGACTCAGCTACACCCACATCTTCGGATTCATTTCTGGTCGGGGTTGTGTTTCCCTGGTATTCTAGGGTGGCTCCTGCATTGGCCCCCTTCTCATAATATCTTGTTAACTTCTTTTCTTTCTCTGTGTGTCATGATATACATAGCTTAAAACTTTAGTTGACCCATAGGGTCCTAGCGTACAAACGTTGCTATGATACCACTTGTAACATACATCGTTAAACCAATAAAAAAATTTCAAAATAGTTACTATTCCTACATCTATGCATAAATATCATTTAACCTATTAACTGTGCTGCACATTTAACTATATATATATAATCAAACCCCTTACCATTATATATCAATGTTATATTAACAAGACTATGTCATATATATATATAACAATGTTTTACTTTTCAAAATCTATGTCATACATATATATATATCAATGTTCAACTTTCAAAATCACATTATAATAGCAAGACTATATAGGAAGTATAAAAACCCTAGTCTAAGGCTATGATTACCATTATGTGTATTTCGTCATACGAGGTGCCAACTGACAGCTTAACTGTTGCTTTAATATCTCCACTGTACTCGCATTCAATCTGATCCCAATTGTGTTTTAACAATTAGATTTTCAGTCCGACATGGTACACACTGATATGAATATTGTCTTTAATTAAGTTATCGATTAATCTACCTCTATGTTGTTCATTAACTCATGGTGACATCTGTAAATCTCTCTACCATAAATATAAACCTCTCATAATCCAACGGTGGTAGCAATTTAGGGTTTTGGGGGTAATGATCTTACCGCCCTAACCGTTTCTGGAGTCTTTTGGCATTTCACTCTGCAAGAGGAGCTCTGCCTCTGCGAAAAATCTTTCCTTCGGCTTCCCTATCCCATTACAGATTTTCACAGGAGGAGATCAGTACTCTGTTACGAATCACTTAGAGGTAAAGGTCTTATAGTTACAGTCTGGTTTCATTGGATTGATAATCACGGATTTTATGTTTTGCTACCATAAATCTAATGCTCGGCTTAAGATTCTCTGTTATTACTAGAAATTTTGTTCCTAGTTTTTTGCCTTTTTTTTTAACTTCAGCGTAACCTTTTCTAGGGCCTCTCTGCATTTATTGGACTTCCATATTTCAACGGGAACCCTTCTTCAAGCATGACTACTGCAATGATAAAACGGTAGGAGTTCTATCGTTTTACAACGATTCACTGACTTTTTCTTTGCTTGGCATATTTCTCGCGTTTTCCATTGTTCTAATCAAAAGAGTATTAACGCCACTCTTGTAGTTTGGCGTGCCCAGTTCTCGGCAATCACTGATAAGGTAAGTCGGTGAAGATTCCCATCTTTTTAAATTTTTTTCCTTCTTTTCACTGCATTGGGGTTAAGAACAGAATTTAACCTTCCTTTCTGTGCATGCAGGTAAGCTTGTAGGGTTAATGCAAATCGGCCATACAGTTGAGGATACTCAGTTGTAAATTCCACTAACTTCATTTCGTCAGCTCTATCAGGTACCATCTCTCCAGTAGGGAACTTGGTCTCCGAGTTACTCCGTTTGTCAAAGATTTGTGACTTTGCTACAGAGTTTACTCTGTCTTATTTTTATATTCACATGTTAATCCTATGCTATTGAACTATACCCTCAAATGGGTTTCCTTAGTCAATTATATGTGACAGTATTTTAAGTCTTTGAGTTACGACAATTTACATCCTATCTTAACTGGTTTAATTCTAAGTATTCAATTTTATAAAGTGTGTTATACCGTTTTATGGTCTGTTATGGGATTTCTTTACTCGTTGAAGAGTCGCTTATTGATTTTTCGTTTCTTGATACATACTTGTTGCAACTAAAGTTGACTGTCCTGCACAGTATTTTTCTCAAAGTTCAAGACTGTTATATGAAGTAGTTCTTTTCGACTTCGATTTGTGTTTGTCATGCTTATGTTGTGATTCTATGGTTAGGTACTGTTTGTATCAATTTAAATTTGAAAGAATAGTTATACCAAGACAATAACTCTATGTTATTTTCAATATGTATATAATGTAACACCAGTAACATAGGTCTTGTTTTTTCTTTCCCTAATTGTACAGTGCTTATGTTTATTTCAGTAATATTCTACTATTCGATCATAATAGCAAAAGCACCTCTGTACTCTTTCATTTTCCTTTCAATAATGAGATCTACAGTTTTTTTTCATGGTTCTTTCGTTTAATGTATTAAGTTCGTTCTTTTTGTATTAATAATTTGTCCACAAAGTAAACTACTAAACATATTGGAGGATAGCTCCACTATCACACAGTTCTGTTTATCAAGTTGATTGTTAGCATAACTGAACTTCATGATTATGTACATAGAATAAATTCGTTATACTCTGGTTATGTACAGAACATCTTTATTTTTAAGTTTAAAGGCTCTTTTTCTACTTTTATTCTTCTATGGCCCTAACAGGAAAATGGCCAGACCATTATGTCCATGTAATATACTAATTGCAAGAAACGATCAACTCTGAACCTTCTTTCCGAGGGTTTAGAGTTAACGGATTCCTCTCTACTCTTTACAGAAATAAAGTTAGGACTCATTACCAGCTGTCTTTGGTCATCGAAAACACACACAGAAACTAATATTTCACAATTTAAATATTGTAACCTTTCCTTAGTTTCCACACTTAAATCTATTCATTCCATTCATAAACCATTAATATCCATGGTAGAAAAAACTCATCTGTTTTCTCGTTTACAGACTGATGTTGTTCCTCCCTACCTCGAGATAGGCAATAATGTCCTCGTCTCTCCCCCATGCTATAAGCATGTGCTTTACGAGTTGAAAAAATTTACTAGAAGAGACTTCGGGACAATCCAACCCAGTGTTCCATTCAAGTCAAATTTTAGAAATCAGAGTATTCCACTGGTTAACACCGGCCTAGGAATTCTTCTCTACAAATTTCTTCTCCAGTTACCAAACAGAACCCCCGAACCTCATTGGGATTAAACCTTTATCCTCAGAGGTTGGGTAACTATTTGAACTAATTCTGTCCAACTAACTCTCAGTTCTTGAATTACCTTTTACCATCAGTCTCATTATTCTTTTTATGGAATTCACTTCCATACTTTAATTATATTAAATCAAAATTAATTTATGTTCATAATGTACTATTTGCAATATAAATATTAATAAATGTCTTAATGTCTTAACAACATACTTAACCATCAGTTAACACTAAACCAGTTGTTACATGAATTCTCATGTATCATATTGTTTTCTAGAGTTGAATCATAAATATATTCCAAGGCTTTTAATGTGAGCTATCTCTTCGAATCATATTACTACCTAACATATATAATGTTCAAAATAGAGATTATCTCTTAATTATACTTTGCATGCATTACTCAATCTATGTCTATCATGAATCATTATTTTTGACAATGTAATTTATAGATATTTATTTTTGACAATGTGATTTATTTATTAATGTCTATAGGTATATAATTTATATATTTATTTATTATTATTATTATCTGTAAAGTTAGATAATTTATATTATTAATATAAATTTATTTTAAATACAAATTTAATATTCATTAAGAAAGATCAAATTTCTTTTAGAGTGCAAAGTTTGAATATATATATATATATATATATATATATATAAGTTTTTAGCAATATATAATATATACATAGTTCACATTAAGATATTTTACATAATATATGCATTGAGACTTTTTATCTATGATTACATTGTCCACATTAAAATGGTGTTTTTGTTGTTATTAATATGTTTTAAGTATAGGTTAATATTACTTAATCTTGTATATTAAAATATTTTTATTGATGACTCACATTTAAATTTGTAATATAATGAATATTTTTAAATGATGCATATTAATTTTATATTAAGAATTTTTTGAATTACAGATCTCCCTCTCATTCTTTTTAATAGGAAGATATTTTTTATTTTGTTTTTTAACATTCAATTATTTTTTTCTTTAGACATTGAATATTTTATTATATACAACATTTAAAAAAAAAAAATTAACATTTTATTTCTATATATAGATATGTACGAAGTTGATATGAATATAAATTAGTTAACATATATTTAAATCCGGCGTTGAAATATTTTTGAAAAATATAAGATTTAAATAGCTTACTCACACTTTTTTTACTTCTAATTACTTTATCTCTTTCTAGGTCATGTGGACATCATGGCAAAGAGAGTAAAATATTTTTACCACATTGGGTTGTAATATCAACCAGCCTAGATCCATGTTAACTATGGATTACATAACCCAGAGAGGGATCTCTTTCCACTCTAAAAGATGTTTCCATCTGAATAGATTTTATCCCTCTTGCACTTGTATATTCGTAGTGAAGATGGATCTAGATTGGTTATAATATATTTTAATATTCACAATAAATATTATGAATTATTATACCAATAACAATATTGTAAAGAAATAACATGTTAAAGAAACAATAGTATGTCTCTTTAACTCTCCCCCCATCACTCTCCCTCTCTCTCCACCCTACAAAGTTGTCAGTGTCTCCCCCTCCAACTCCATATCTATCTTCCTCCCTCTCTCCTCTCTCTCTCCTTCTCTCTCTCCCCTCCTCTCCCTCTTCCTTCCAATATCTCCCTTTCTCTCCCACCTCCCTCTCTCTTTCATCTTGATGACTGATGTGTGGATCAAATTTATGCTCAAAATTGATTTTTTTTGAATGGATTGGAACCTGAACGACCACGTATATCTCTTCGTTCTGAATCTGTCACAACTTGTTTTGCAAAAAAATTATGCTCTTGCAATTGCGATCTGATCATTTTTGGAAACAAATAAAGAATTTTGGTTTTTGGGTACACGATTGCACAGTCAGCAGTCTGTAATAGTAACTAGACCCTGACCATACCTGGTGACTGTGTTTGGTTGGCCTATCTATGTTTGCCACTTTTTGGGAATTCATTGGTTTCATAATGGTTGGTGTTTATTGGTTGATGGTGTGATTGGGTGGACCAAACATGAGTCACCACATGGGCCAACGAGAGGCCACCACGTGACCATGTAAAATTTTGGCAAGGTTGACTACTAGCCCAAGGAGTCGAACTCCCGAATTTCGAACAAGCAACAACAAACTCCGACCAACTTCGCTAACCAGTGATTCTTAACCATATAGTCTCAAATGCATATAAGAATTTTATTGATTTTTCCATCACGAGTTGGGACCAGGGTGAACCCCCGACCCTAATCCATAGACCAGGGTTAGGGGCCAACCCTGACCCCAAAAATATTATATGTTAAATCCATTTAAACTAAGGTTTGGTTATCATATGTAATACCCGCAGAGTTTTCAAAACATAACCCACAAACAATATAATATAACCCAAGGTCTTTGATGTGGCATATATATCGGCGGCATATCAAACAAACCATATGTTAACCTTTTAACCAAAGTAAAAATTTGTGTTAACTCCAACGGATGTATTGGTGGCTAGGTTAGGCAGGAGGAAATGTTTACATGGCCTATTTTAATGCTACGGTTGGATGGCTGGTATGCTGACTCAGCATTTAGGTGGAGTATTAACACCGGTGGGTTTTGTTAACAGGTTGGAGGCACCGTTCTCATGCAGGTGGTTACACTTTATGCCCAGCATCGAACCACAAGTGGGTAGTGGAACCTGCTGGGGGTAGGGTCCTGCTAACCAAACCTCACGATTACCACAGTTTACCACGAGAACCACAGTTCTAAAACCAACGGGAAAATTACTAAATCAATGGCGATGATCATGGAAATTGGTGCATTTTTGGCTGGGTACGAGGTTTACTGGCCTGATTAAGTATGCGGAAAATTGCACCCGACATGATAGGAATCTCGTCGACACAGGAAATTTTTTTCGCACCACGTGGCTGACCGCAGATTTGTAGGACGGCTTGCATACAGGTGATTTTTGTAGGATGAATAGTAAAAATACTTAGGGAGCTCATAAATTTTGTATATTTTGGCCTTTTTAAGAGCAGAAAAAGGATGGATAGGGGTTTTTGACTGCTCTTAATCCATTGGAGCTATAGGTGAAGTCATTTGAGCGCTATAATCTGATGTAAACACCATTTTTTGAGCATAATGAAAGAGGCCCAACCATTGGAAGCTGGACCACGAGATGTATCCCAAGAGGGGTGAACTCCTTCATCATTTGTTGTGTTGTGTTTACTGTTACGGTGATGTTGTCTCCTATTTTTACGAAAAAACTAAGCTTTTAAACTGTGTTATGTGTTTAATAGTGACATAAGAGGCTAAAAAATCCTAATTAATCACTTTCCAAAATTTACATAATCCTCAATTTACATGAGGGAGAACCGAAAATATGTTAGAAGATGAGAAAACCTTGAGAAAGAATTCTTTGATATGACACAAATGGTGAAAGTTCTCTACGAGGAGAGAAACACAAAGGTTGCAGGTGAGATCTCCAATCCTCAAAAGGGAGATAGTCTTCAAAAGGAGATGGAGGAGATGGGTACACAAGACTCAAGGTAATGAGATGGTGAAAAACCACCTTTGACACCACCATTATTTTCACCTCCATCCTCACCAACATTTTCACCATCATCTTCTTCCACAACAAGCCCTTCACAAACACCTCAACATTCTCCAAAAGGTCATGGTAAAAATCCATTTCTAAAGCTTGATATTAAGTTTGATTTGATTATGTATTATGGAGGGGTAAATGTTGAAAGATTAGATAATTGGGTAAGACATCTTGAAGTGTATTGCAGGATACAAAGAATCAAGGATGATGACCTCAATATTCAGCTTTCTTCACTACGATTGGAAAGTGCAACTCTTATTTGGTGGGAAGCAAAAACTCAAGAGGACATGAAGAAACATGGTAATGTATTAACCTCTTGGAATGATTTTTTTGATGCCTTGAGAAGACAATTCTATCCATTAGCATACATGAAAAATGTTATAATGGATTGGAAAAACTTTAGGAAAGGTAAAGCACAAAGTGTGCAAAGCTATACTCAAGAATTTAGGAGAAGAGCACTAATATTGGGTGTAGATTTGACATCTCAAGAAATTTTTTTGAAATACAATGGAGGTTTGCATAGTTACCTAAGACATACTATTCTCATGTTTAATCCTTCAAATTCAGATGAAGTTTGTGTTCAGGCCACACATCTAGAGGCGAGAGGGAAACATGTTTCAGATGAGACAAATGAGAATACCTTTGAGTCTAAAGAAAAATTAAAGGGTAAGTTCAAGGGTAACGGTAAGAAGAATGCATCCATAAAGTTGGAGAAAGATAAACTCACATGCAAACACGGTTCCAAATATAGACATGATGAATATGATTTCTTGAAACTTCATCCAAAAATGAACTGCAACAATACAACATGATTTAGGTTCTGATTTCGAAGGTGAATCAAAGATTGCGGTAATGGGTTGGAAAGGTAAGGACATTGCATGTGTTAGTTATTCAAGTTTTCTAAATTATACTCTATATGAAGAAACAAGAATTAAGATTTTTCATGTTAGAGTTATTTCAAAGCATACCAATATTGACACCCTATTTCATAGTGGTTCACAAGAAAATCTTATTTCTAACCCAGAGAGGGATCTCTTTCCACTCTAAAAGATGTTTCCATCTGAATAGATTTTATCCCTCTTGCACTTGTATATTCGTAGTTAATATGGATCTAGATTGGTTATAATATATTTTAATATTCGCAATCAATATTATGAATTATTATACCAATAACAATATTATAAAGAAATAACATGTTAAAGAAACAATAGTATGTCTCTTTAACTCTCCCCCCATCACTCTCCCTCTCTCTCCACCCTACAAATTTGTCAGTGTCTCCTCCTCCAACTCCATATCTATCTTCCTCCCTCTCTCCTCTCTCTCTCCTTCTCTCTCTCCCCTCCTCTCCCTCTTCCTTCCAATATCTCCCTCTCTCTCCCACCTCCCTCTCTCTTTCATCTTGATGACTGATGTGTGGATCAAATTTATGCTCAAAATTGATTTTTTTTGAATGGATTGGAACCTGAACGACCACGTATATCTCTTCGTTCTGAATCTGTCACAACTTTTTTTGCAAAAAATTTATGCTCTTGCAATTGCGATCTGATCATTTTTGGAAACAAATAAAGAATTTTGGTTTTTGGGTACACGACTGCACAGTCAGCAGTCTGTAATAGTAACTAGACCCTGACTGTACCCGGTGATTGTGTTTGGTTGGCCTATCTATGTTTGCCACTTTTTGGGAATTCATTGGTTTCATAATGGTTGGTGTTTATTGGTTGATGGCGTGATTGGGTGGACCAAACATGAGTCACCACATGGGCCAACGAGAGGCCACCACGTGACCATGTAAAATTTTGGCAAGGTTGACTACTAGCCCAAGGAGTCGAACTCCCGACTTTCGAACAAGCAAAACAACCTCCGACCAACTTCGCTAACCGGTGATTCTTAACCATATAGTCTCAAATGCATATAAGAAGTTTATTGATTTTTCCATCACGAGTTGGGACCAGGGTTAACCCCCGACCCTAATCCATAGACCAGGGTTAGGGGCCAACCCTGACCCCGAAAATATTATATGTTAAATCCATTTAAACCAAGGTTTGGTTATCATATGTAATACCCGCGGAGTTTTCAAACCATAACCCACAAACCATATATTATAACCCAAGGTCTTTGACGTGGCATAAATATCGGCGGCATATCAAACAAACCATATGTTAACCTTTTAACCAAAGTAAAAATTTGTGTTAACTCCAACGGATGTATTGGTGGCTAGGTTAGGCAGGAGGAAATGTTTACATGGCCTATTTTAATGCTACGGTTGGATGGCTGGTATGCTGACTCAGCATTCAGGTGGAGTATTAACACCGGTGGGTTTTGTTAACAGGTTGGAGGCACCGTTCTCATGCAGGTGGTTACACTTTATGCCCAGCATCGAACCACAAGTGGGTAGTGGAACCTGCTGGGGGTAGGGTCCTGCTAACCAAACCTCACGATTACCACAGTTTACCACGAGAACCACAGTTCTAAAACCAACGGGAAAATTACTAAATCAATGGCGATGATCATGGAAATTGGTGCATTTTTGGCTGGGTACGAGGTTTACTGGCCTGATTAAGTATGCGGAAAATTGCACCCGACATGATAGGAATCTCGTCGACACAGGAAATTTTTTTCGCACCACGTGGCTGACCGCAGATTTGTAGGACGGCTTGCATACAGGTGATTTTTGTAGGATGAATAGTAAAAATACTTAGGGAGCTCATAAATTTTGTATATTTTGGCCTTTTTAGGAGCAGAAAAAGGATGGATAGGGGTTTTTGACTGCTCTTAATCCATTGGAGCTATAGGTGAAGTCATTTGAGCGCTATAATCTGATGTAAACACCATTTTTTGAGCATAATGAAAGAGGCCCAACCATTGGAAGCTGGACCAGTAGATGTAACATAGAAGGGGTGAACACCTTCATCATTTGTTGTGTTGTGTTTAATGTTACGGTGATGTTGTCTCCTATTTTCTGCAAAAACTAAGCTTTTATTTCATGTTATGTGTTTAATAATTTGACATAAGAGGCTAAAAAACCCTAATTAATCACTTTCAAAATTTACATAATCCTCAATTTACATGAGGGAGAGCCTGAAAATATGTTAGAAGATGAGAAAACCTTCAGAAAAGAATTCTTTGATATGACACAAATGGTGAAAGTTCTCTACAAGGAGAGAAACACAAGGTTGCAAGGTGAGATCTCCAATCCTCCAAAGGGAGATAGTCTTCAAAAGGAGATGGAGGAGATGGGTACAAGACTCCAAAAGGTAATGGGAATGGTGAAAAACCACCTTTGACACCACCATTATTTTCACCTCCATCCTCACCAACATTTTCACCATCATCTTCTTCCACAACAAGCCCTTCACAAACACCTCAACATTCTCCAAAAGGTCATGGTAAAAATCCATTTCTAAAGCTTGATATTAAGTTTGATTTGATTATGTATTATGGAGGGGTAAATGTTGAAAGATTAGATAATTGGGTAAGACATCTTGAAGTGTATTGCAGGATACAAAGAATCAAGGATGATGACCTCAAGATTCAGCTTTCTTCACTACGATTGGAAAGTGCAACTCTTATTTGGTGGGAAGCAAAAACTCAAGAGGACATGAAGAAACATGGTAATGTATTAACCTCTTGGAATGATTTTTTTGATGCCTTGAGAAGACAATTCTATCCATTAGCATACATGAAAAATGTTATAATGGATTGGAAAAACTTTAGGAAAGGTAAAGCACAAAGTGTGCAAAGCTATACTCAAGAATTTAGGAGAAGAGCACTAATATTGGGTGTAGATTTGACATCTCAAGAAATTTTTTTGAAATACAATGGAGGTTTGCATAGTTACCTAAGACATACTATTCTCATGTTTAATCCTTCAAATTCAGATGAAGTTTGTGTTCAGGCCACACATCTAGAGGCGAGAGGGAAACATGTTTCAGATGAGACAAATGAGAATACCTTTGAGTCTAAAGAAAAATTAAAGGGTAAGTTCAAGGGTAACGGTAAGAAGAATGCATCCATAAAGTTGGAGAAAGATAAACTCACATGCAAACACGGTTCCAAATATAGACATGATGAATATGATTTCTTGAAACTTCATCCAAAAATGAACTGCAACAATACAACATGATTTAGGTTCTGATTTCGAAGGTGAATCAAAGATTGCGGTAATGGGTTGGAAAGGTAAGGACATTGCATGTGTTAGTTATTCAAGTTTTCTAAATTATACTCTATATGAAGAAACAAGAATTAAGATTTTTCATGTTAGAGTTATTTCAAAGCATACCAATATTGACACCCTATTTCATAGTGGTTCACAAGAAAATCTTATTTCTAACCCCGAGAGAGGGATCTCTTTCCACTCTAAAGATGTTTCCATACGAATAGATTTTATCCCTCTTGCACTTGTATATTCGTAGTTAATATGGATCTAAGGAATTGGTTATAATATATTTTAATATTACATAATCAATATTATGAATTATTATACCAATAACAATATTATAAAAGAAATAACATGTTAAAGAAGCAATAGTATGTCTCACTAACTCTCCCCCATCACTCTCCCTCTCTCTCCACCTACAAATTTGTCGGTGTCTCCTCCTCCAACTCCATATCTATCTTCCTCCCTCTCTCCTCTCTCTCTCCTTCTCTCTCTCCCTCATATCCTCACTTCCTTCCAATATTTCCCTCTCTCTCCCCACCTCCCTCTCTCTCTTCTTTCATCTTGATGGTGATGTGTGGATCAAATTTATGCTCAAAATTGAAAGTTTTCGGAATAGTTTTGAACCTGAAAAACCGCGTAGATCTCGTCGTTCTGAATCCGATGCAACTCGTTTCACGAAAAACTAGCGTTGTATGCTCCTGTAATCACGTTCTATTCATTTATGGAAACAACAAAAAATTTTGGTTTTTGGGTACAGGGCTGCACAGTTAGCAATTTGTACTGCTGACTAGACCCTAGCCGTACAACCTGACTGTGTTTGGTTGGTCACTCCTTGTTTGCCATTTTTTGGGAATTCATTGGTTTCATAATGGTTTGGTGTTAATTGGTTGATGGTGTGATTGGGTGGACCAAACACTTGAGTCACCATGGGCCAACGAGAGGCTGCGTGACCATGTAAAATTTTGGCAAGGTTGACTACTAGCCCCGAGAGTCGAACTCCGGAGCTTTCGAACAAACAAGCAACCTCCGACCAACTTCGCTAACCGAGTGATTCTTAACCATATAGTCTCAAATGCATATAAGAAGTTTATTGATTTTTCCATCACGAATTGGGACCCAGGGGTTAACCCCGAAGACCTAATCCATAGACCAAGGTTAGGGGCCAACCCCGGCCACAGAAAATATTATATATTAAATCCATTTATAAACCCAAGGTTTGGTATCATATGTAATACCCGCGGAGTTTTCAAACCATAACCTAAACCATATATTATAACCCAAGGTCTTTGACCGTAGCATAAATATCGGCGGCATATCAAACAAACCATATGTTAACCTTTTAACCAAAGTAAAAATTTGTGTTAACTCCAACGGATGTATTGGTGGCTAGGTTAGGCAGGAGGAAATGTTTACATGGCCTATTTTAATGCTACGGTTGGATGGCTGGTATGCTGACTCAGCATTCAGGTGGAGTATTAACACCGGTGGGTTTTGTTAACAGGTTGGAGGCACCGTTCTCATGCAGGTGGTTACACTTTATGCCCAACATCGAACCACAGGTGGGTAGTGGAACCTGCCGGGGGTAGGGTTCTGCTAACCAAACCTCACGATTACCACAGTTTACCACGAGAACCACAGTTCTAAAACCAACGGGAAAATTACTAAATCAATGGCGATGATCATGAAAATTGGTGCATTTTTGGCTGGGTACGAGGTTTACTGGCCTGATTAAGTACGCGGAAAATTGCACCCGACATGATGGGAATCTCGTCGGCACAGGAATTTTTTTTCGCACCACTTGGCTGACCGCAGATTTCTAGGACGACTTGCATACAGGTGATTTTTGTAGGATGAATAGTAAAAATACTTAGGGAGCTCATAAATTTTGTATATTTTGGCCTTTTTAGGAGCAGAAAAAGGATGGATAGGGGTTTTTGACTGCTCTTAATCCATTGGAGCTATAGGTGAAGTCATTTGAGCGCTATAATCTGATGTAAACACCATTTTTTGAGCATAATGAAAGAGGCCCAACCATTAGAAGCTGGACCAGTAGATGTAACATAGAAGGGGTGAACACCTTCATCATTTGTTGTTTTGTGTTTAATGTTACGGTGATGTTGTCTCCTATTTTCTGCAAAAAATAAGCTTTTATTTCATGTTATGTGTTTAATAATTTGACATAAGAGGCTAAAAAACCCTAATTAATCACTTTCAAAATTTACATAATCCTCAATTTACATGAGGGAGAGCCTGAAAATATGTTAGAAGATGAGAAAGCCTTCAGAAAAGAATTCTTTGATATGACACAAATGGTGAAAGTTCTCTACGAGGAGAGAAACACAAGGTTGCAAGGTGAGATCTCCAATCCTCCAAAGGGAGATAGTCTTCAAAAGGAGATGGAGGAGATGGGTACAAGACTCCAAAAGGTAATGGGAATGGTGAAAAACCACCTTTGACACTACCATTATTTTCACCTCCATCCTCACCAACATTTTCACCATCATCTTCTTCCACAACAAGCCCTTCACAAACACCTCAACATTCTCCAAAAGGTCATGGTAAAAATCCATTTCTAAAGCTTGACATTAAGTTTTATTCGATTATGTATTATGGAGGGGTAAATGTTGAAAGATTAGATAATTGGGTAAGACATCTTGAAGTGTATTGCAGGATACAAAGAATCAAGGATGATGACCTCAAGATTCAGCTTTCTTCACTACGATTGGAAAGTGCAACTCTTATTTGGTGGGAAGCAAAAACTTAAGAGGACATGAAGAAACATGGTAATGTATTAACCTCTTGGAATGATTTTGTTGATGCTTTGAGAAGACAATTCTATCCATTAGCATAAATGAAAAATGCTATAATGGATTGGAAAAACTTTAGGAAAGGTAAAGCACAAAGTGTGCAATGCTATACTCAAGAATTTAGGAGAAGAGCACTAATATTGGGTGTAGATTTGACATCTCAAGAATTTTTTTTGAAATACAATGGAGGTTTGCATAGTTACCTAAGACATAATATTCTCATGTTTAATCCTTCAAATTCAGATGAAGTTTGTGTTCAGGCCACACATCTAGAGGCGAGAGGGAAACATGTTTCAGATGAGACAAATGAGAATACCTTTGAGTCTAAAGAAAAATTAAAGGGTAAGTTCAAGGGTAACGGTAAGAAGAATGCATCCATAAAGTTGGAGAAAGATAAAATCACATGCAAACACGGTTCCAAATATGGACATGATGAATATGATTTCTTGAAACTTCATCCAAAAATGAACTGCAACAATACAACATGATTTAGGTTCTGATTCCGAAGGTGAATCAAAGATTGCGGTAATGGGTTGGAAAGGTAAGGACATTGCATGTGTTAGTTATTCAAGTTTTCTAAATTATACTCTATATGAAGAAACAAGAATTAAGATTTTTCATGTTAGAGTTATTTCAAAGCATACCAATATTGACACCCTATTTCATAGTGGTTCACAAGAAAATCTTATTT